>SNQJ01S0011622.1:53227-96022 GCA_010110895.2 Picea sitchensis
GAGTGACGGGGTAATGTCAAGTATCGCCTCTGCAGGTTGGTGAAGCAGGGTCAATTGACGTCGCCTGTATAAAAGGATCATAGGACACTGGTATGTAAAATGAGCTAGTGAATCACATAGAGAGAAAGGACATCTCATACGTTCATTGACTGAAGTAGTGACATAGCGAATGTCAGTGATGTTGGATGAGGACGTAGCAGGGCGTGGGTTGTTCTGGAAATTCTGGCGTATGGCCGCTAATGTCTGCCGAAAGCGCGACAGTGCTGGGAAATGATGGGTGTAATGGCCATATTCGGAACATATAGCACACACATATTTGGTCCTCAACCCTTTACTACTGGAAGGTTGGGTGGTAGGGGGGGGACTAGTAGTAGTGATGGGTGTTGTGGGAGTTTGATTGGGGGGAATCAAATTCCATAATTTAGGTAGGGATGGGCAATTGTTGGTTTGGTGGCCCTCTTTCTCACATAGTGCGCAAGGTGGTGGGATGCGTGGAGGTAGTGGAGCGGTGAGTTCTTTCTTCTTCCTCCTACCCCCAACTGTAGCAGGGGGGGTAGTGAGTATGGGGGTAGTGGGGGTAAGGACAAGAATCGTCATGGGGATTCCTTCCTGTGGGGGAAGGGATGGTCGAGGGACCATCTCTGGTGGGTTTAAATACCAAACTGGGATGGCTAACACCATATTAGGTAGTGTGAGCGTTGCAGCTACCTAAAAAGCTTCAATACCTGGGGGAGGATAAAAGAAGGGAATTTGAGTGAGGGGTTGGGGGAGTCTTTCCCAAACGGGTTTATTCTCTTGAGGGGATGTGGATTTGTGGACTGTTGAGGTCGATGAGTGCGCAGGAGGCTCCGGCGGGAGTGGGTCTGTGACTATTGAGACGTCAGGAATGACTGAAACCTCCTGAAGAGGAAGAGCATCCTCTGTGTGAGTCCCGTTGGATGAGACAACGCATAATTGATTAGGGGGAAGGAGTGGTGGTGGTCCATGGTACGTCCCTAACAAGGATGGATCTTTGAAAATCCCAGGGCCCATCTCGACGAGTGGATATGCGTCTGGGTTGGTGTGGATGAGAGGAAGAATGTTATCTTGTAAGTGTCTAGATGTTGAGGCTTTAGTACTAGAGATGGAGTTGTTTCATAAGAGATTGGTTCTGATCTTAATACAACAACATCTTCTACATCAGAGCTGGCAGATCCTGTGCCTTATTTTGAGCTATGAATAGGGTATATTTTCCAAGATTATTCTAAGATATCAGAGAGAGAATCCAGTGTCACACCTTCAGCAAAGGGAAACATCATTTGAGTTCTTTTTTATCAAGGATCAAGTCTACAACATCAAAGAACATCTTTATATTTGGGGAAGCCCATTTGGAAAATTATAAGAGGCATATAAATCCCATTCCAAGGAGATTTGTGACCAACAGTTCTTAGCTATTTGAGACTTCATTTTTTTAGTTTATTTTTATGATTTCATTTCCAGCAAAATAACAACTAATTTATGTATTTAGAAATTCTAGATGCAACAATTTTGGATCTTAGTTAATCATTGTAAAGCTACAAAGCCAAAACATTTCTAAAGAGAGAGGAGGGGGGACGCTCGTGAGGGTGAGGTCTGAGAAGTAATTTGATGAGATAGCATCTAGTGTGTGTTATTGTAAGCCTGCGGGCATTTTATTTTTTGATCGCTTCTAACATTGAATATTTATGACAATTGTTTTATGAGATTGTGATTTCCATTGTTTTACACTTTGTTTTTCATCTTCCTTGTTTTACGCTCTGTTTTTCATCTTGCTTGAACGAATTGCAGACATTGAGAAACAATGGTTGCCCATGGATAATAGATTCTCAAGCAGTAAGAATTTTTTGTGACTGCCTATTATTTGTGTGTTTTGTTTCAAGTACCTTTTCATCCATTTTGCAAAGAGAATCTTTGTTTTGACGAGTATTCTAATTTTTGTTTATTCCCTATTCTTCTACCCATTTTCATATAAACTTCTTATCTGATATGCAATTTGATTGCCTTCGATCAACAGGGTGTTTACTTGAGTCCATCCCCAATGGTGTTTCATTGATCTGTGTTTAGCTTGTTTCCCTTATTCTTTCTCTTTCAGTCTACCTGATCCACCTTCTTTCAAAACCCAAAACATATCCTTATTTATAAAAATCATTGCAATAACTTGATGTTGCCCTAGCTTTCCCTTTATCATTCCATTCCAACTTTAGCTTTCCCTTTATCATTCCATTCCAACTTTAGGGACTAACAAGAGTTATCCTTTGCTCCACCCTAGTGTATTAAACATCACCTGGGATTGAACCTGGGTCATGAGCCAAAATCCAAACCAAGTGTAGAGCGATGCATGAATACGATACATGCAAATTGCATGCCAACATGCTTACCAGGTGGAGACCATTACATGCCATGCAATGCACGTAGCAGGAGTTTAATAAATCATATGCAAGCTCATTGTTCAATATTTGTTATTTAATGTAGCTCGCCCTTCAATATTTTGTGTTGTTGTCTGGAATCTGTGTTGTTGGGAACAATGGCTACAAGAGTTGAACACTTTACTTTGGAAATTAAAAACATAAAAAAATTAAATTACATATATTGTTAAACGTTATATATTGCAATTAAGACAAATAACATAAATTAAAGAATAAAATAACATCCTCAAACTTTGGAGCAAATGTAGCAATTGAACCAAAAGTAACCAAGTGGACTATCTTTCAATCTCTTTGTTCTGGATAAAATTTTCAATCTAGTGTTATTTGGATAAAGTTTACTGTTTTTTGGGATAGATATGTAGATAAATAGATTTACTAAACAATCCACAAGACCATATGGGCAACTGAAGTTTAAATTATGTGCATTAATATCTAGGATAATAAAGAAAGAAATCACCATAAATAAATTTAGTGATGTAAGAACATGTCGAAAATCATGAACGTGGCTTTACTCAACTTAGCCAGATCCCCATCACCTTGCATCAATAAGGTCGTGCTCTAAATGTTATTTAGAACATAAAAACTTAATGGAATCTAATTCGAAATCAATTTTGTTACTCTTACTATGACGTATTAGTGGCCACAATACAGTTATCTGGGATGAATAATCATTGTTAATCACAAAATATATCCAAAAGGTGGTATTACCATAATACTTGAGAGAAAAATTGATGCTCACTCAAGAATGGAACTCTAATGAGTGAATAAAACTTGAAAGTAGATAGCTCAACTTCTTTCAACATCAGATACTCAGCTCAAATGTGTTCTGAATAATCATTTTTTTGACACGATTGTTTCACATAAGTAGCCCAAAGTTCAAATACTTAATACCCTAAGAGTCAAATATAACAATTTTGCTCAAATCCTCGCATTCTGTATAGACATCAAAGGAGACTGATAGGCAGGGTGGCTCAAATTTTCTAAAGATGAAATCCTACAATACAAATCTTGATTCCTCATCAAAAGCTATGAAAAATTTAAATCAAAATGCCAATAGTAAAAGAAACATGTAACATGATACAATTAAGAGTGGGATTACTATGTGATAGTCAAACATTGTTTACTAAGCTCCATAAAAGCAATTGAGAATCAATCTCAATATCTTAATCTATTATGGTGTAAGTATAATGTGAGTCTACAAAGTGGACTAGTTGAAGAGGACTTACATGTAAAACTAAAGTTTTAGCAAGGTAAAATAAAAAATGAGTAAAATGACATAACCGCTCTTTTCATCATTGCGGTATAACCAAATTTCTTCACTAAGACAATAAATGACCAAAGTTTCTTTACTTAGCAACACTAGTTGTGTGAAGATCATGCAAATAGCAAAAGAGTCGTGTGATATGGTAACCACCATGGTCAAGTCAATTCCATTCTAGAAGACGATGCAATATTACATTTCATAGTTTTAAATGTTTGCATGCTTGTGTGCACCATCACAACATACAATAAAATTTATGGGGAGGAACGAAAGTTTGAGATGACCCTAAGTACATTGTAATGTGGCACCATAACACATTACATCTAGACTACTCTCCATTGTTTCACCCAGTCCTACTGACACACATGAAAAATAAGTAATGATATTCAGTTTTATCAGCGAGTGAAATCTTGTTTTTTTCTTTGTATTTGGTTTTACTAAAAACATGTGCTTTCTACCTTCTTCCCTTCTTGACAGAGACTTGTTGCTTCACAACTCACCTTATTTTAAATAACAACACACTATATTCAAACCAATCCAACCATCTAAAATAATTGCAAACAACTCAACACACTTCATTAACATAATATATTTTATTTACTATAAAGTTTTCTCAACAAATATCCATGTTTTTCAACCTACACAACCACAACCTAAATACTAACATTATTTTTAACAAAGTATAAATGTCTATAATTTTAACCAATCTTTTCCATCCTACCCAACAACAACGTTTATGCAGATTTGATATAATAAAAAAAGGCCACTTGCAAAGAAGATAAGCGTATTCCATTATCAAGGTAACTTGCGAAACAATTAAGGTTAATATTTAATATAATAATCGTTTCTAGAGTTTCATAATAGCCGTATGCAACAAGTAAAACCAACTCCAAACTAATAATTAGGTTTTGCACGTGGACATTGAATATAGCCGTCTACAGAGTTTCATATCTCAATTTTTGAATGGGAAGGTTTGTATTACAGTGAAATTTAAAATTTAAGGTAAAATAGATTGGAGTGTTTTAAATGTTATAATATGTTTTGATTAGAATTTGGTGATATAAATTTAGTTAAAATTGTAGTTTTATATTGTTTAAATTGTATTTTTAAATATATAAATGGATTCAAAGTGTTGAAAAACTTAAAGATATTTTAATGATTTGAAATCATTTTTTTTATTTGAATTTTGTATTACATAATCTCTTCATATACAGCTGTTGGAGAACGCCGAAGATATCGGTAGGTAAAGAATTTATTAAATTTTATTATTGATTAACAAATAAACGGTTGAGCTTTATTTATCTGGTGTTAATATTTTTAATTTATGTTAATCACTTACATGGCAATCAGTTAGCTATCAAAGTAATTTTTAAATATGATTAGGTAAATGTAAAAAAGTAAACACATAAACGGATGTCTTTATAATAGCTAAGAAGTTAATGATTGAAATCACATGCATTTATTTTGTGTGACTACTAAGAATATTCCACCCATATTTAATCATGTCCATAGAAAACTTATTAAGCACTAAACCCCTATTAAATCTGCCCATTGTCCATAGGTGTAGGCCTTTCGGCTTAATGAGTTGGTTGATAGAGAAAATGTTAGGTAAGTAGTTTTTTTTTAACTCTTATGAGTTGGTAATTTTACTCCAATATTAAGGATATGGGTTTGGTTGTGTAAACATTTTACCTTTTGACTTTTTTGTGGAGCAACACAAATTTAGACGAAATCACAATATTTTGTGGTTTAAAATGCATTTTTTAAATGCATAAAAAGATTCACTTGACTTATACAGATTTAACCACTCAAATTTACAGATCTAACAATTTTTCTCACCTAAAAAAACAAAAAATAGTACATTTAGACTACAACTTCACTTTATAACCACAAATCAAATTAAATAAATAAAACATTTCAATAATATATAAAATTTTACAAGTTAGACACCTTTCACGGAAGCCAATTGCGTGGTGTTTCAACAATGTTCATTGACATATCACAGATTTATCACGTCTATTTCTTACACTACACGTAACATGCTCACACGTTACAACTCCACATATAAATCTGGTGAGGTTTTCGTGTCCATGGCATTCATCGACTAGTTGGGAAATATGCCAATGAAAATAACTAAATTACCCATCTCACAATATTTGTTGGATTCCAATGACAGTGTGGAAATGATAGCAGAGCCAACCTCACGGAATCCTCTGCAATTAGATACAACCTTGCTGAGTCTCTTCCCAGCCTTCAAAGCTTGGAAATTTCATTCCCAGAATTTATTATTACCATATTCCATGAAACTTTGTCACACCATTGAATTCTTTAAGGACTAATTCCACCCAAACAAACTTCTACAAGATGGTGATTTTCTCAAGGCTCCATAATATAGAGAGATTTTGTAAGGAACCTTGTTGTTAAGGACTTCCATCCAGGTATTGTAATGATAAATTTTAGGTAAATCCAGTTTTTCTCTTAAAATTGCAAGCAAGTCACTTTTAGGAACATAACCACCAAAGTTCAGTACAGAATGTGTTGCTATGATTAGATTTTTTCAATTTATCAATGGTTTGAATTTTTTATCAACTATGTTTCATTGTTTATGGGTGGTTTGACTTTTAGGAAGATAACCATCAATGTATTGGTTTGACTTTTAGGAAGATAACCACCCATGTTTAGAGACAAAATGTTTGTGTTTTTGTTAATTTTTGTTGTGAATTTATTAAACATGATTAAAATTAATGGAGGATATTTTTAATGATAATGATTTCTCTTCCACTTGAATTGCATTAATAATTGTTTGACGGTATTTGAGGAGGTGACATTACGGTGATTTCTTCACACATTGGAGTATCATTCTAGTCAGTGACATTATAGTTGGAGCATAGAAAATTTTAGGGGCGAAATTTTGCCCATGGGCTAAATCTAGCCCCTTCAAATTTTGGTAAGGAAAATTTTATATATTAAAAATAAAACCCATATTAATCCCAATTCGCCCCCCCCCCCTCTCGCCCTCCCCCTCCCCCCTCTTTATTTTTAAAACAATATTAATTATATATTTAGCCCCAAAATGGCGGTCTAAATATTAATTACATTTTCGCCTTCGAAAAATGGTGGTCATCCTCCCTTTCGCTCGATTTCTGGGAGTAGCCATTGATCTTTCGGGGTTTTCGCCCACAATTTTATATTTTTCACAGGGCCAAGGACCATGATTCACATCGATTTGAGAATGGCCATTGGCCTTAGGGTTTTTTCGCCCACCAGTTTGGAGTTTTTACAAAGGATGCCCCCGATTTGGAGTTTTTACATGAATTCGGTCGTGGGCTTCAGAAAAATTTTCCCCAATTTGTTGGTGATTAACAATATTAATAGATCCAAGTGGTTCGCCTGGAAATCTTTAGCCACGCCTAGCTTGAAATCTTCAAAGGCCAAGTTCCAACTTGAAATTCTATTGTCAAAATTTGCAAATTACAGGAGGAGAAAGCGTCGAGTTCTTGCCATCTTCTCGGTCGCTCTGTGTCAACATTTCTGGTTTCCAGCCTCACCCCTGCAACACCTTGATATTGGTTAAGTCATAAGTGGCTTATGATCCCTCTCTGCAACTTTTGAAATTTGTCACGACTGTGTAGGGATAATCTTAATATCTTATTATTTACGGGCTCATGGTTCCCCACTCTGCTAGTAGTAGAGTTGTTTTGGGCATTCATTAGGTGCATATGCTAGAAGGGATTATCATGATCAATTATAGAGCCCACCCAACCTCCAGGATAACAGAGGCTTCATCTCACGACGAGTGATTGTTTGGGTTAGTGATTGGAGTAGATCAGTAGTTATGTGTAACATGTTTAAGTTTTTGAGCTTACCCATAGTTTGGATAAATTACCTAGGTGTTTTTAAATCATTCTCATAAGATCGTGATGAAACACAGTGTTTCAACACCATGTTTCCCAATGGTCATTGCTTGTGTGTTTCCACGCAGGTCACACTAGTGTCATCCTAATCAGTGATAGTGCCCACCCAACCTCTAGGATAGTAGAGGCTTCAGCTCATGACAAGTGATTGTTTGGGTTAGTGATTGGAGTAGATCAATATTTTGTGTTTACGTTTTTGAGCTTACCCACAGACTACATCTTGGATAAATCATCTAGGAATTTTTAAATCATTCTCACAAGCTGGTGTTGAAACACGATGTTTCAACACCATTTTTCCAATGCTCATTTTTTGCATGTTTCCACGTATGTTGCACAAGTGTCATCCTGATCAGTGAGAGAGCCCACCCAACCTCCAAGATAGCAGAGGTTCCAGGTCATGACAATTGATTGTTTGGGTTAGTGATTGGAGTAGATCAATAGTCATGTGTTTGATTTTTTGAGCTTACCCACAGTTTGGATAAATTACCTGCGTGTTTTTAAATCATTCTCACAAGTTGGTTCTGAAACACGATGTTTCAACACCGTTTTCCCAATGCTCATTGCTTGTGTGTTTCCACACACAAGTTTCATCGTGATCAGTGATAGAGCCCACCAAAACTCTAGGATAGCATAGGCTTCAAGTCACGATGAGTGATTGTTTGGGTTAGTGATTGGAGTGGATTATTAGTTATGTGTTTAAGTTTTTGAGCTTACGTGCATACTATAGTTTGGATAAATTACTTGGGATTTTTTAAATAAGTCTCACAAGATGGTGCTAAAACACGATGTTTCATCACCGTGTTTCTCAATGCTCGTTGCTTGTGTGTTTCCACGCACAAGTGTCATTATGATCAATGATAGATCCCACCTAGCCTCGACCCTCCAAGATAGCAGAGGCTTCAACTCATGATGAGTGATTGTTTGGGTTAGTGATTGGAGTAGATCAATAGTTTTGTAGTTTACCCACAATTTGGATAAATTACCTGGGCGTTTTAAAATCATTCTCACAAATTACAAGTTGGTGCTGAAACATGGTGTTTCAACACCATGTAACGTGTTTCTTGTATCCCCATGCTTCTTTGTTTCCATGCACAAGTGATAGAGAAACCAGGTCTCACTGATCATACTAGCTTTCCAAGCAAGAATATAATCCAAAGAATAAGTAATGCAATTCTTCCCACAAAGCTACAATTTCACATTCCTAAATCTATTTTAATAGAGAAAATTCCATTGGAATGCATGCATGTACTTGTGTGGATATTGTAGTATCAAGACCATGTCACACATCGAGATAAACATAGTTATAGATAGTTTTATATAGATGTGTCATGCCTAGAGTGAGTTTGTGCTGAAAAGTGAGCAAGAATGAAAAATATAATGCAAACATTTCTACAAACACTTCATATGCATCCTCATACAATATTCTAAGTTGCTGGTATTATAATTGCATACAAACATTTCCTCAAGGCTCAACTCATTGTTATAGCCTATATCCTATTGTACAATGTACTACTTACTATGTAGTAGGTTATTAATAGAAAAATAATGAAAGATAGTTATCCATATGGTCATTTTTCACCATGGAAATCAATTAACCAAAATTTTCCACAGTCCACTTCAAGTTTTTCCTAACCCACCATATATTACTATTTCAACCCAATTATAACCAAACACATAAGAACCCAGGTCCCAAACCAACCTTACTAAATCTACTCTCACTGTTTTCTAGATTCAACTCACTACTGTTCCATATTTAGTAATTTCCAATTCAGTTAAGTTTTCTATCAGTCGAGATTTCAGTTGTGTTCAGTTACACAAATGCATGATCTATTCTTAGAGAAGGGCTCCAATCCCTAGAGGCTAGGTAGTTAGTGTGGAAGCATGAAGAGATGAGTGAGGGTGCAAAGTTCAAGGAGGAGTCTACATCCATACATTCCACAACCATTCTTCAATTGGGATGCATTAACTCAGGAACTGTTATCCATTTGATTAGGAAGAAGGATTAGGGTTTGAGGATGCTTTAGAATTCTTGCATGTGTCCAGTTTATTGTTTTCATATCTATAATTTTTTTGTTCATATTATCAGTAATATGTGTTTGTATATGAATGTGCTGTATAGCTATTATTTGTAGGTGAATGCACAAATCATCATCATTGTTTGATATGGAATAGTAGGAAAAATTTAAACATGGAACAAATAGCAACATATCATCACTCATATCATATGACATACAAAGGTCCCAATATAAAATAATGGACCATCGTACTCTGTAACAATGTAATACATCAAGGATCTAGGATAAACCCAAGCTGGCAAGCAAAAACTTGTGGTAAAACCCACATGCAAAATGTCTGACAACAATGACCTTCCAATCTACCTTTGTATGATTGTATATAAGACTAAATGTAGCCATACAGTTGTGCATGAGTCATGGAACACACTTCTAGACGAAACACATTATCAACCTAAAACCAACCTATCACAAGAATGTAGTTTTTTAAAATGAATTTTTATTGATGTGGCATTATTTTGAGGCAATAATAATATGCAAGATGAAAATGACTTGTTGTATGCTGAAGTGATTTATTTTTAGATAAGTATTGTTGGTTTTGTAACTTGTTGAGAAGTATTGAGTTCTTAAAATTGATATATCTCTTGCATTTGTGTTGACTTTCCAAATGGATGACCAATTTTATATTATTTTTCTCATGCAGGTTTCACTTTTGGTTTCTAGATCGATTTGAAATTCTAATTGTGAAAATTTCAGTGAGATGTCAAACAATGATCATGGAAAGAAAACATCAAAACAAAGGGATGCATTTTCATACTTTTAAAATCCTTAATCCAAGAACCCAGATTCTCTTCATTATTCAATCTCTTTTGAGCAACCCATCAATGAAAGTCAAAGATATGTCAACTCTTCTGAGAATGCATCTAATATCCATATAATAGATGATGAAATAGGTTCCTCTAGTGATAAAATTGAAATGCTTTCACCAGAAATTGACAACAACAATGTTGAAGGTTTTTCCTTGGAAGGAAACACAAACCATTGACAATCAAGGAAAAGGAAAAAAGGCCAATGGGACATAGGGAGACAGTTCCAATCGGAATGGATCTCAAAATTTCCATTTATTGAACCAACACCTCCAACAAATGAGAAAGAGGCTTCATGAGAAGTTAGATGCATTATATGTAGTTGGAAACTTGGAAAGACAGTAAAATTGTAGATGAAGTTAGATACAATGGAGAAGCATGTAGGAAAGGTGTTTAATAAGGAAATTGTAAATGGCGAGGAGAAATATATTATCAGATGGAAATCTTCTGAGGAATGTCGACATGTCAAATATGAAGGTGAATATAATAAATACTTAATCAGTAAGAGAAAACTTGAGGAAATTGGAGGAACCATCACAACTCTATTTGGAAAGACGATGGAAAGAATTTTTTTATCCAAGATGATGCAATTAAGCACTGTATTTCACATCTTATCTAGAGGTCGTCCTATGACATATTTTCCAGATTACAAGAACTTTATATATTTTCTTGAAGTGTCAAATTTTCCATCTTCTCATTAGTCAGTAACGAGTGGTTGGGAATGGGAAAAATATCTAGCTCAAGTAGAAAACGATGATTTGAAAGAGAATATTGCAAATGCTAGGTTTTCTTCATTGTCTTTGGATGAAGTTACATCTATTGATAATACTTCATGGATATGCATGAGAATTTATATGGTTAATGATCATGTTAGGAATTCATATTTACCTGGGATTCATAAAATGAGGGATAATTATACAACTAGAAATATTTATGAACTTGTCATCAAGACTTTGAAGGGAATTGGTGGTATGGATCCTTTAGTGATTGCAGAAAAGTTGGTATGTGTCAAAGAATATGGAGCAGAAGTCATGCAAGGGAAAATGAATGGCCTTTGTGTCAAACTACAACTATCAACTTCACCTTTTATGATTAGTATTTATTGTATGGCTCATAGAATGAATCTTGCATTTAAAATAGTAAGTAAGTTTCCACTAGTTTCAAAAGTTGAAGATATTGCATGTGAAACTCATGCATACTTTTGTCGTAGTCCCAAGTGATTTAAAGAGTTTCAACAATTTGTTGAGGGTGTTATGGATGGAAAAAATCTACTAAAATATGTTGATACAAGATGGATCTCATCAAATGGGCCAGCTCAAAGACTATTTAGTGAGTACCAATCCTTAGTAGGGATGATGTATAAACATTGCTTCAGTGTAGACAAAGCTCAAGATCGTCTCTTTCTATTCACTGATATAGAGACATTATTAACATTGACTGGGATTCTTCCTATGCTTTATGAAATGAATGTCCTTGTGAAAATGTCTCAGAGACGCACAATGCATATTGCAGAATACATACATTGATGTGGATTTTATGAGCATAACAAAATGAATACAGATTATTATCAAAATATTCTTAACACAGAATAACAGATATACAATAAAATGATTTCTATTCAGTAAGGAAATAAGTTGAAACTATAAAATGTAGCGGAAAACAAGCTTGCTAGAATGGTGGCAGCTTATCTTTGAGAAGAGATGTGATGAGTGTGCTCATTCGCAAGAAGATGATTACAATGAGGTTTTGAAGGCCTTTTTAAAATAAACAGGAATTTAAAAAACCCTAGACATCCAAAAACCTAACCCTAGGAGATGAAGCGCCAAAATTCATGTGGGCCCCATTTGGGTAAGTTAGTACATCAACTCCTCGGGGTCGTAACTTTTGCATACGATCTCCATTTTAGGGGCACGATAGACCATTGGAAAGTTATATTTGAGGACTACACATGTTTTCATCATACTCTGACTCTGTATTTATTTTGACTGTGGCAAGCCCTAAAAATGTTGTTTAGGGCCTCAAAACGACCCTGGAAGTTAGGGACTCGAAAACTAGGAAAAACCTGTCAAACTGGAAAAATGCCAAAATGAGCCAGTTGGAATAGGTGGGAGGCCACCGACATCCATATGGATCAATCCTACCCCCTTAGAAACAATGTTCTCCATTGCATTGAATTCCCCCATCATATGAGGAAATTTCTATTGAATTTGGCCCCAGGTGAGCCACTTGCCTTGGTGCAGGAGCTTCCCTGCTTTGACAACTCGATAAACATGGATCCTTTTCTGGTGAGATCCCTTGACTAATTTGTCCATAATATCACCACAAGATTCATGTTGTCTGTAGTCGACGTTTATCTCTGTTGGTGTCAGTTGTTCTGCTACCTCTAAGGTGTCCAATAATGGTGGGAAATAAGGTCAAAGGACATCCATGTTGAATACTGGGCACAGGAGAAGGAAAGGAGGAATGTTGAGATCAAAAGAATTATCACTTGTAGCCTTGGTGATGGTGTACAACCCATAACGGAGTGGGAAAATATTTCGATGGGGTCTTGTAAGGCCTTCTTTCTACAAGTGAAACCAAAATTTGTCGCCCACCTGAAACTTATGTGGCCCTCGGTGTTTATTATGACACTGCTTGTACTTGTTATTGGACTTCTGTAGGATATCCTGAACCTATTGGAGGATGTGATAAATTCACTCAATGAACCGGGTGGCTTTGTCAGCTTCAGTTAGAGCAGGAGATGAGTCGTTCGAGGTGACTGCAAGGGGTAGTGAAACATCTATGGGACCCAATGGTTGTAATCCCCACCCCACCTGAAAGGGGTTGTGGCTAATTGAGCTATGCAGGGCTCGGTTGTAGCTATGATGGATATAGGGAAGACTCTCATCCCATGTGCGATGGCGCTTGGAATTATACATGTGTAGTATATACACGATCATTCGATTTACAACCTTGGTTTGGCCATCTGTATGGGGGTGGAAGGTTTTCGATTTGGTGAGCTTGGTGTCTAGCAGTGACCAGAGGCTCAACCAGAATGTGCTAAGAAATCGATTGTTCTGATCTGAGACAATGTTTTGTGGGATTCCAAAATGTACTCAGACTCATTCAAAGAAGATCTTGGCAGTGGCCTCTGTTATGATGCTCTTGCTACAGGTGACCATAATCTCCATCTTAGAAAAATGATCAACAACCAAAAAAACACAGTCATTTCCCCGCTTGGTGGATGGGAGGCCCGCCATGTAATCCATTGAGATGGATTCCCATGGCCTATTAGGAGTAGGCAGAGGGGTTTATAGGCCCTGTTTCTTAGTGGTCGGTTTGGCAATAGCATAGGAAGTGCAGGACCTGATATAATTACTAACCTCATGTCAAAGTTTCGGCCAGTAATTTTTTTTATGCAGCATTGCCACTTTATTTTTGACGATGAAGTGTCCTTCTGCCTACTTGTAGTGGGCTTCCCGGATCATCTTTGCTCGCTTGCTTGAAGGAACACATATATGGCCCAGACGACATAGTAGCCCATCCTGAAGATGGAAATTAGCAACAAATGCATTTGTGCCTAACATTTGGTAGGTGGTGGTGACGTCCAGGTTTGTCTCATAGAGTTGGGTCCATCCAGAAGTTTCATGGCCATAAGATTCTAGCACCATGGTGAGTGTCACAAATGGTGGTCTACTAAGGCAATCAACGATGTGGTTGGTGCTTCATGTTTTATACTTGATGTTGAGGTGGAATTTTTGCAAGTATGTGGACCACATCTGATGGAAGTCATTATGAAATTTTCCTTATGTCTGCATGAACTGCAGTGGCTTATGATCAGTGTGGATGATTGTCTCCTTCCCAAGAATGTAATGTCTCCAATAACGACAGGCTTTCACAATGGAGTACATTTCTTTGTTGTAAGTAGGGTACTTACATACAATGTCTGATAGTGTCTCACTATGATAGGCCATAGGGTGGTCGTGTTGAGTGAGAACGATGCCCACAACATAGTCTAAAGCATATAAGTCGATATCAAAGGGATGTTGTAGGTCTGGTAGTGAAAGTATTGAGGCTGAGCACAAGCGCTGCTTCAAATCATCGAATGCTTGTTGTTGGGACTGTCCCCACAAAAATTTCTCCTTACCACCACCCCTGGTTTCTTGGTTGAGGTCCCATACAATATGGGAGAATCCCAACAAGAACATGCGGTAGAAATTGACAAGGCCCAAGAATCTCTGAATCTCAGTGAGTGTGGTTGGGGTTGGCCAGTCAGAGATGAATTAGATCTTCATTGGATCCACATGTACTCCATGTTGATCAATGATGTAGCCCAAGTAATGGACCCTGTCCATGCCGAAGGAACATTTTTCCAAGTTGGCGGATAGCTTGCTCTACCTCAGGGTGTGCATAACCTATTGAATATGTTTCATGTGTTCCACCCAAGTCTTACTGTAAATGAGAATGTCATCTAGATACACCAGTACAAAATTATTGGTGAATGGTCGCAGGATATCGTCCATCATCCTCATGACAGTGGCTGGAGAATTTTTCAAACCAAAGGGCATGACCGACCATTCAAAAATACCTTCCTTTGACTTGAAGGAGGTCTTCCATACATCTGTCTATTCTATTGGGACCTAGTGGTAGCCAAAATTCAGATCAATCTTACTGAAGCATTTGCCCCCCATGAGCTAATCAAGGAGGTCTTCAATTCAGGGAATTGGGTACTAGTTTCTGACTGTGATTTTATTTAGGGAATGATAATCAATGTAGAGTTGACATGTTCCATCTTTCTTATGTACCAGTACGATTGGGCTCCCACAAGGTGATGAGTTGGGACGAATGTGCCCCTTGTGGAGCAGTTCATGGATCTGTCGCTTGATCTCCTCATTCTTTAACATAGAGCGGTGGTATACTAGCCCATTGGGAAGTGATGGGTCAGGGTTGAGATTGATGGGTGCTTGACGTGACAGTTCATAGGTACCCCGGTCTATGAGGAGAATATATCTGAGTATTCTTCCATGACCTTATCCACTTGCTTCTACTATATGGAGAGGTTGTCTGTGGAGACCCTGGATGTGGCTATGATATTTCGATCATTCTGAGAGAGAATCATGAATAAGACAAACTTCCCCATCTCAGAGATGACCTTCTTGCATTTCTTAGTAGAGATCAAGGAAATAGCACTAGGTGGGACTACCTCGGGTGTCCTGTACAATTTCTTGTTCAAAGTAATAATAACACTGTGAGGCTTAGACTCATATACAACATCGAGTTTCCATAAATATGGTTGGAGAAAAAGAAAATTACAAACTTCGAGAGGGGAACCATCAAACAATACTTCGTCTTTGAAGGGCTTGATGTCATATGATTGGTGACATTGTTGGTTGACGCAGATGTCTCTTCCTTGGAAGAGCCATTTGATGGTGTAGGACTATGGTTGCAATTTTTTTAGTGGGGCAAGTCCCCTAACAACCTCTACTGAGATGAGGTTCTTTTGGATACTTCTATCGATGATGAAGTGCAATGGGGTACCCTTCACCCACATCCATGAATGAAAAAGGTGCTCGCCTTCCTCTAACTCGTCTGGTTCACCGAGTTGGAGCTTGGTGGTAGCAACAATAGCATTGGGTTTTGCGTCAATGATCTATCTCCCCCTTTCTGGTTCGGATTAGAGTCGGAACCCACATCTGATTCAAAGGCTTTCACCTCATCCACAAGTGAATTCTTTTTGTGGCAATCAACAGTGTTATTCCATAGGCTCTTATGGAAGTCACACCACTTCTTGGTATCTTTCTTTGTCTTTCTGGTGTCCTTATTTTTTTGCTGCCTAGACTGGTTTTCATGAGGTAGACTGTATTTTCCTTGTCCTTTGTTCTATGGGTTGGGGCCTCCCTTTCCTATATTTTTCTATGAGGAGTTCCCAGGCCCAAATTTCCACGTCTTTTGTTTGAGCTTCTGCTCGATTTTGATGGCATATCAGTAGGCCACGCCCAAGGATGAGATTTCAAAAAATCCATTTCGGATTAGATGTATCTATGCATACCATTGCGATACTTGAGCACCATATTTCACTCAGAATACTTGATACCCAACTTGGTGTTCAAGGTATGGAAGATATTTGTGAACTCGGGCATTGCTTGGTCTCTTTCCTGCAGCAGTGTGGTCCATTCTGTGTACAGGTCATCATAACTTCCAACAAGGTAGTATTGTTCCTTAATAACATCCATGAAGGATTCCTAGGTGACTACGAATGTAAATAATGAGGGTTCCTCTGTTTCCTTCTTCTCATAGAAAATTTCCCACCAATATTTGACACGGGGAATGACTTTGAGGAGCGCAAAAGTAACATTTTCTCTATTCGAGAAGTTATGGACAAAGAAATACCCTTCTAGCAGATTCAACCATTTTTCAACAATATTTGGATCTATCTGACCTTCAAATATAGGAATATAAAAATTTATTGTACATTGAAGGGGGTGACACCTCTGTTTGAGGAAGATGTGTCAGTTGATGGTAGCCGTTGAAGGATTTGCGCAAAACTATCCATCATCTCGTTCGTCTGTTGCATGAGGGATTCCTCGAGAAATTTTTGGAAGGGATCTCTTGTCCCATCATATTTATTTTCTCCCCCCATGAGAGGTCGCTTGGGCATGCGAGAGCTTTTTTCCTAAAGAGAAACATTCTCAAGACCCAATTCTTTGTACCTTGAGCTCATTGGGGACATGCATTAAGAACGACAAGGAGAAGACCACTCTGATACCACTGATCTAGATTTCATGAGCAGAACGAAATGAATACATATTATTATCAAAATATGCTTAACACAGAATAACATATATACAGTAAACTGGTTTCTATTGAATAAGGAAATAAGTTGAAACTGTAAAATGCAGTGGAAAACAAGCTTGCTAGAATGGTGGTGGCTTATCTCTGAGAAGATATGTGACGGTTTCGCTCATTCGCAAGAAGATGATTACAATGAGGCTCTGAAGGCCTTTTTACAATAAATAGGAATGTCAAAAACCCTATACATTCAAAAACCTAACCCTAGGAGATGAAGCACCAAAAGTCATGTGGGCTCCATTTGGGTAAGTTAGTACATCAACTTCTCGGGGTCATAACTTTTGCATACAATATCCATTTTAGTCGAACGATAGCCCATTGGAAATGTCTATCTAAGGAATACACATGTTTTTTTCGAACTCTAAATGTATCTATAGTCTGTCTGTGGTGCCCTAAAAATGTTGGTTAGGGCCTCAAAATCGCCTCGAAAGTCAGGGACCCGAAAACTAGGAAAAAACTACCAAACTGGAAAACTACCAAATTGAGCCAGTTGGAATAAGTGGGAGGCCACTGACATCCATCTGGATCATACGTACAAGAAAAATAGCATGTATTCAATTGGATAATTTGTATACGATGCGAGAGTCTTTCACATCTCCAGCGTTTAAAAGTTGGACTACTATCATCGATATAGAAAAAATTGAAAATTATTTAAAGTTTGATGGAAAATGAATACTATGTATGGAAGTGCACATGTATATGGTTCCATTTCATTATGTTAGTAATATGGGATGAATCATTGAATATTTCCATGTGTCAAGAGACCAATTCAACAATGTTGTGATTTTAGTGAAGCGCAAATTGATAGAAATTGCAAAATCACTAGCATCAAATATAAGGGAACGATTTCCTCGATATGAATTATTGGAGGCCATGTTTGTGGTATACCCTCAATATTGGAACCCTGAATACAATAAAGATGCTAAAACAATTGACTTTTTAGCAAAATAAAAAAATTTAGTGCACCAATTTGGCAAGAATCACAATGTACAAGGAGAAGAGATTGAAGGTATATTAGATTCATCAAAGTTATATCAACAAGCCAATCTATTTGGTCAAACAATGTTAGATCAATATTGTGGTTTGGAGAAACCTATGGAACATGGTGCAATAATAGGATTATGGACTAAATTAGGTGAAAGTCAATACTTAGAAAAAAACATGTCAGAGTATTTCAAATTAGCAGATTTATGTCAAACCATGATTTTGGGATTGATGGAGGATGAGAGAATGTTTAGTGCACTATCATTTTTGAAGTCAAATTTGAGGAACAAGGTTGATAAACATATGACTACGTGCTTAATATTATATGTAACAAAGTATTATATAAATAATTTTCCATTCGATAGAGCACTATCTCTTTGGTGATCAAATTGTGATAGAAGGAGAGAATAGAACACAAAAAATTCCTCGAATGAACTTTATATGAAAGATAATATCATGGAGGCTCATAATAATAGTTCTTCTATAGAGTTTAATGTTCAAAATATAGAAAATGAGAGTCAACATATTGATGTGAACTAAGATATTAATATACCCCAAGATGTTATCTAAACCAATATACATGAGGGGACTCTTATTTTTACTTACATGTTCCATTGATGATTGGAATTGTAGAAATGATGAATGGAATGGCATATGTGATGTGATTCTTGTTAGTTTATTGACTTAATTGTTCCTCTGTTTTTGGAGTACATTGGAAATAGGTAATTCTTTGTGGGAGCAAGATTACCATATCTAAATTTGAGATTTCATTTAAGGTAAAAATAGGTTTTATGTTTTGTATTAAATAGTGTAACATTGAAGCTACATTTATTTGATCCAATCTATTTTAATTTTGATGGTTTTATAGTTAACTAAGAGATTCTTTTTTTCCTATCTGTGACAATAAATGAAGCTGGCATTTGATGAAGTTGAGACCTATCTTTTCACATAGATAATGTCCTAGTATTAAAGGATAAATAATTATTTAGAAAGACTTTCGCTATGCAAGAATGGGCTCATTCAAGACTCAAGTGTATGAAACTTCTTGGATTTGTAACTTTGATATCTTGGAAAATTTTAATGGTTTTTTTTTTTTTTTTTGCATTTGAACCATTTTTTCAACTTTAGAAGTTTGGTTTTATTTTGATTAAAGATTGTGTTAGTCCATTGAATGCTTCTAGTTCTCATTTGATGCTTGACTGAAGCTTGATCCCTTTGTAGTAGATTAATTGGTTTATTTAGAATATATTATGTTTATTTATATTTTCTTTGAGAAGACATGTTGGTATGCATAAAAGGAATGAACCATGAGTTGCTAAGCGAAGAGAAAAATGGTCTATGCACTGGCCTACTATATTCCTACGCAGTCATTGTAGGACATCTATTGCCAATGAGACCAACATTCCTCTAATGCATTTATAATTTCAATGTCATGAATACAAAAACTTTACATGTAGCCTCTCAACAATTTTTTTATGAAATGATTTGTAATCTAGTCTGGTTATTTCAAAGGAAATCATGCACAATCTATGCATAAAAAATGATTCTTATGACACTGATTCATATGTAATAACCCAAACTAATCAATACATACTCAAACTCTTATCATTGTTGAGACTGTTATAGATTTTCTTCTCACTGAACAATTCTAAATCTAACTGCTGAATTAATCCTTCACCACTAAACAACTCCTTGCAGAAATGAAAACACTCATATGAAATGAATTAAAATATCTATATTACTTTTGCAAGAAGTTAAATCCTTTCAAAATATCTACTCTATGATTGCATAAATAAAATTCGCACTTCAAATAAATTGTAACTTCATTAAATCATAAATCCACAATCACACCTCCACCTAGATATGGCTCAACAATAAATAATAGAGAACTTAATTTATGATATCATTGAGTGAGATGATTGAGATGCAACAACAATACTAATCGTCAAGTGACAAGGACTAGCTGAACCATTTAGCAAATATTACACTTTCAAGATAACAAACTGTTACAGCAACAATTGCAATCTATTTAGCAACATCACTCCAAAAATATTTACCGCTTCAACAACATTAATCATACAGACTATAGACAAAGGTTAAGTTTTTGATTTATCATGTTACATGCACATGAAGATAAAACTAACAATCGATTGAGGTGAGCTCTGTGTGGAGGTGGGCCCTTGCCTCTAAACATAGTTTCTTGTAAAGAAACTAAAAATAATTAATCACTGACATAAATTTAGTTGAACATTGCCACTTCTTATTAAGAGATTAAATTTCCAGATACAATGTTAATTCTCCAATGCTCAATGGAAAAACAAGGACTAGCTCCCTAGTGTAAACACTCTGTACATTTTTTAAACCATGCCCTTTTCTCAGAATAGAATGAAACTACTAGTAGTTCGAACTGTATTGAGAATATTTTTATTCTCAAGCTCTTCATAACTTCTTAAAACAGAGACTGTTAAGATTACAATAACAAAAAATAGAAACTTACAAATTGGTGCTTCAATTGTTATCCAATGATTTGGCAAGTTGCACAATTCCCTAGATAGGTTGTGCTAATTCAAGTCTCCAGAAAGTCTCCCTCTGTCAGATGGATATGTTAGATCCATGATGAGAGTCAATTGGTGGTGCCATAGTCTTCTTCATCCGTGTTTCAGCCAGGTGTTTCAACATAGTGTTTTATCCAGGCATTTCAGCGCAGTGTTTTAGCCAGGTTTTTTAGCACGATGTTTCAACACCATCTAGCAACATATATGCATTCATTCATATTAATTCATTAGTAATTACCTAAATTAGGAAACATCATCCTAGTTTACAAGTACTCTATGGATTAACATAACACAATCATTAATGAATTATGAATTGTACCTGCTCCAGGGACCATGATTGATGTTCTCATAGGAAATGTAAACAATAGGGTCCAGGGATGAATTAATACAAGAGAAAGATAAATTATAAGGAAAAAGAGGAAATTGTAGCACCCAATATCCTCCCCCCAACTGCACCATTGCATGTTCCCATGCAACTTCGCTCACTCAGAATCAAAGTCTGAGTCGGGTCATGATATTTTCCAATGCAAATTAGAAAGATTGTAGTATGATGCAACATTATCCTCTAAATTCATGTATCCCCTAGAATAAATCACTTCTACCCAAAATTCCGTTTCAGTCTTATTAGTCAATCTGTGCTTATGTTGATACTTCATTTTTGGAAGCCAAATAAGAGGGGCATGAAATTTAAGCCCCAAACACTGTGGACCACAAGTCTGAATGCACTCAATATAGCTAGGAACCCGAGACACAACATAGGTAAAATTTTCATGGATGAAGGGATTCTTGGTCCTCAAGGCCATAGAGGATTCTTCCCATCTAAAACTTCTACCTTCCAATGAAAATAGTTTCTTATCATCAATTGTTTTAACAAAAAGAATCTATGACAAACCTTTGAAGGTTTGTCATTTTTCTATTCTCGTAAGATGAAGAGAGTAGATACTGATGTATATTAAAAACAATAACATAAGTACGTGGTTCATCCCTAATCCATAATGTTGCTTCTCCTTCATTCTTATGGATCGTGTGGAAGACATTCCACCATTTTGTCTAATTGTTCACAAAAGAAGTGAAGGCTCCCAGTTTCACATCTTCTACATAGGGAACATGATTAAATTTTATATCCAATAGGAAGACTTGTTCATGCAAATAAAACTCACAAAAGAAATGTTGATCCGATAAATCACTCTAGGAGAAAGTTTCTAAAAACTCAGAGACACTAATAATTTTATAAGGCCTTCCTTCCTTAATAGCTTTAAGCTTAAAAAGAGTTAAATGTTAATGAACGAAGATTGGATATGAGTAGAAGGGATTCTACAACTTTTGCTAACAAATACATTTGATTTTTATCTTGTTGTAGTATCTAGCACTTAGCTTGCAACTTCTTCAACCCTCCCAATTCCTTCTTCATTTCTTCCCATTTAAATTTATGAGATGTAAAAAATTCAACGTATTTCTCCCTGAGGTCCTATATTGCATTTTTGTGGGATGGCATAAGAATCATTCCTTCTCCAAACATGGAAACATGTTGCTTCCATTTATCAATATCTTCCAACAAAAATATAGTATTATCTTCTGTGTCATGATGGTCAACTTCTTGTTCATCCTCATCACCGATTTCTAGAGGAATTTGATCTTATGCCAGTGGTTCTTGTGTAACAGTGACTTTGTATGTATGTGGTAATTCCTCTTCCTCAAACACTAGTTCTTATGTGACAGTGGATTATTCTGTGGCCTCATCATATTATTGATTTAAATTAGGTAATGTTGGTTCTTGTGTAACAGTGGTACTCTCAGGTTGGGTTGGTTCAATAGTATTATCCATCACTGGTTCTTCTGTTACAATGACAACTTCATGTATATCATTATTAAACTCTGTATTTAAATCAAGTACCACTGGTTCTTGTGTTATAGTATCATTCCCAGGTGTTTCAACAATCTTCTTTTCTTCTTCGTTAGTCACTAGTTCTTGTGTGGCAGTTGATTTCTTTCTTTGTGTTGCCTCAACCAACTCTTCATGTCTTATGATTAGTCCCAAAGCTGAGGGATAAATAAGGGTCAACTCATAACCAACCAATATATAAATATCCCCACACTTAGGACACAAATATTCCTTAAATGTTTCATGTTTTTTAACCTTGTCTAATGGAACAATATGTTCTCTTAAAAGATGGGTTGCTTGCACTAATAAATCCAGATCATGAGGTGGAGGCCTTTGGGATGCTTTTTTTTCTTTTAGCATTTCCAATTACCCCATAATCCTCTGAACTTATCTTTTCAATTGATCATTCTCAAATAGCATGGCATGAATCTGAATTTTACCTCTTTCAACAACATGTTCTTTTGTCTCAACAACTCTTTGATTTGGGCTCAGGTTGTCAACTGGTTCTTTTGTTACAGTGCCAACTTCCTATTGTTGTTCATCATCCATTGATTCTTTTGTAATAATGGGTGAAAGAGAACGCATAACAGGAATATCAATTTCTTCCATTTTCATTTTAGTTTCTTTTGTTGCGACAACAACCCTAGTTCTTCCCCTTGTACTTGGGAAAGTTGATGGAAACAGTGGAAATGTCCTCTTCCTCCTTAATATGTTTGACACTGTTTGGGGAGGTTTTTCTAAGACAATTTCAAATTCATAATCAGGGGAAACATGGGAATACTCATCATGCAAATAAGTTGATTATTCCTGCAACTCAATTGCATTCTTGTTTGGAATCACTGTTTTAACCTCCCGAATCTGTTCTGGTGGAGTTTCTTCCCTTTCAGGTGATGGTGACCTCTCCACACTTAATTCCTTCACTGTATATCTAGAAGGAATCTCTGTATCTAATCCTTCCCTCATTTCTTACATGGGTTCTTCCACACTCAATTCTTTTTCTGTATCCCCTCTTTCGTGTTGTGTTGGATGATTCTCCTCTTTCAACTGCTTATTTTCCTCTGCTATAATGATAGGTGATTTTTCAGGGTTTTGGTCTAGAGCTTCCTCCATATGCACTCCAAGATATTCCATATGTACATATTCTGCAATCAAAACTCCAAGGCTATCCCTCTTTTCTACATCACCACTTCCATATCCTAGTTCTCCAACAACATTATCTTGTCCCAACTCTTCATTAATTCCTTCTCTTTCCTCTCTTTCCCTGTATGAAATACTCCTGTCACTACTTGCTGCCTCCTCTTCTAATTCACTTCCATAATTTTCATCAACTTCTACTGCTCCCATGGAAATGAATTGAGCCCATGTCTGGTTTTGTAGTTCCAAGGCTCTCAACACTATTAATTTTATCAGATAGTGGTGTGTGACAGAACCTTGGGGAAAACAAGATTGTCTTACATAATGTGTCATATTATGAAAATATTCTAACAGATAATAAGGCATATTTATCAATGATCCATGACGAAGGTGTGACAACAGAACAAAATAATATGTGTAAAGAATCTTGTACCTACCTTCACATTTAATATATTTCTTCAAGAAAACAACAACCTAGTCCCAAGGTTGAGGTAAAGACTCTATTGTTGTGCCTCGTCCTCTAGGGTGCACTTTATCTCCTTCTTCCAAGAAATTGGTCTTTGTATTAGGAATGGTTGTCCTTCATCCAAACCATTTTCTACCAGTGTTGGGAAGCCTCATAGCAGAGGATATAACCTCCTATGTTACACTAATATCAAAACCTCTAACATGAAAATTGGTTCCTGTTAAATTCTGGGCGAATTCTAGGGAAATATCACTGTCAAACCTGTCCAACCGCTCGAAATATGCTACCCACCCTACGTATTCAAATATTCTGTAGATTTATGGGTGCCGACGTAGGGCGTTGAGGGTTACTGGTTCATGAAGGACTGAAAATCCTCCCATGTTGAACGTTCTTGTGTGTAATTAGTTGTTACAGTATTGCAAAGGAGTTTCAGGCTCAAAATTCCCAACACAGACCCAGGAGATTCAACATGTATGAGCGCACAAGAACAATGGAAGGATATTTGTTGGTATTTTTGGAAAGGTGGTGGTGATTCAAATTTCATGGGAAAAATCAACCTGACAACCATATTGATTGAATGTTTATGGCGATGGTTGGTTAATTTATTCAGGGATGATGGGATACCCCCCAACTTGAAAAAACGATATTGGTTGTCTATTGGTGATGTGGAAGGGCATGGAAAAATCATTATTTCATAGTATCATGTCAAACACATGTCACAATGACCAGTCATACCTGTAGGATGTAAACCACGAACATGTACATGTGGGTACTTATCGACGGTAAGAAAATTTTGAGGTGGCGATCATGCTCAGATGTCCAATCAGTGTTATCAAATTATTAGTACCTTCCATTAATATATACTTATTACTTACATCCACAGATGAAAATGGTGGAGTAACTCTGCCAGCTAGATATGATGGAATCGGTGGGGCCATAGTCTTCTTCATGCGTGTTTCAACACCAAAATATTTGCATTCATTCTTATTAATTATGCATATTATTGTTCGTGCGTGTAGCATGTTTTAGCCAGGTGTTTCAGCAAGGTGTTTTAGCATCAACATATCTGCATATATGTACAACTCCATGCTTTACAGGTATGACTATGTAATTACCCAAATTAGGACTAAGGAAACATATTCCTATTTTACAAGTTAACTATGAATTAAGTTTTAACATAACACAATGTTGAATGAATAATGAATTGTACCTTCTCCATGATCAATGTTCTCATAGGAATTGTAAACAATAGGGATGAATTAATACAAGAGAATTAGATGAAAATGGCATGGAAATGATAAGGAAAAAGGGGCAATTTAAGAACCCAACAATGTTTCACTTGAATAGATTAACATAGTCTTGTTCATGTGTGTTTCAGCATGATGTTTCAACACCAACATATCTACATTCGTTGATCATTCTTATTAATTTTTCATAGTCTTCTTCATGTGTGCAGTGTGTTCCAGCCAAGTGTTTCAGCACGATGTTTCAACACCAACATATCTGCAATCATTCTTATTAATTCTACATAGTCTTGTTCATGTGTGGAGCATGTTTCAGATTGATCTAGGGGTTTCAACACGGTGTTTCAGCGCCAACATATTTGAATATATGTACATCTATGTGGTTTACAGGTATGACTATGTAATTACCCAAATTAGGACTAAGAAAACATCATCCTAGTTTACAAGTAAACTATGAATTAAGTTTTAACATAACACAATTTTGAATGAATAATGAATTGTACCTGCTCCAGGATTGATGTTCTCATAGGAAATGTAAACAATAGGGATGAATTAATACAAGAGAATGAGATGAAAATGGTATTGAAATGATAAGGAAAAAGGTGCAATTTTAGCACCCAACAATGCCTCACTTGAGTAGATTAACAAAGTTATGTGGGACATGAATCATGACAATGCTCTAAGCCTTGATGGCTTCTCAACTAAATTCTATAAACAAGCCTAAACATTGTGGATCTGGTCAATTGCATAGAGGGAAAACATAAGAAAATAAAAAAGATGTATATATTTAGCGATATAAGCATAGATAATTTTAGTTCTTGGCATATATATTTAGTCTCCAAAATGTCTTGTCGACTACATTGTGTAGGTGAGCACATGTGACATAAGTGCTCTTTTTTGTACCATATTTTCTTGGAATACTCCCAAGATCGAACATTGATTTGAATTTATTTAAATTAATATACTTTTAAAAGATTCTCCAATACTTTTAAAAGGTCTTAGAATTATGTGCAAATTCGCCAAAATTTCACAAGATTTTATAATTCCATGCCCAAATTTTACAAGATTCTATAATTTGGTGAAAGAATTTCCAAAACATTATATATGCATATTATGTTATTGATAAAATAGCCTTCACACTTTCCCATGTGTTATGGGGATTCACCCATTTATTATACATATAAATTTAGGGGGGGTTCTTAAAATTTTCCCTGAGCTGGAGCCAAGTTTCAATATTGCTAAGTGGTTCACTATCAAAAAACTTGGATAGTATGCCTATTATTCCATCCTTCTAAGTTCTGAGTCTTACATTTTTAAGCATTAATTAGATTCTATAGTTAGGGTGGTTGGGTAGCATATTTTATTTCGTACTCACCCAGGTTTAATTCCATCAAAGTGGACATATAAACTTTAGGATGCTAGAAATATAAAATAATTTTTTTCTTTCAACATTTTTAATTAACAAAAATTTAATAAATTAATTATTTTTGTTTTCTGACCTATATTTTTATATTTTGTTGATGTTAAATATCGGATACTCAATTTCATTATATTTTTCTATTCAAAATTGTAGTGTAATTTAGGAAGTCCGTCGAATCGTCCATCCTTTTAAAAATGGTTTTAAATTTTGCTAGTCTTGTAAGTCTTGAATTTTAAATGTATTTTTTTTTCTTTTCTGTTTTTAGTGATTTCGTTGTTTGAGTTATTGTTGGAGGGAAACAAACCAAACTTGTAGAGTTTAGAAAATATTTTCTAATAATCTAGAGAACATTGAAAATGAAATTTATAATTTTGTGAAGTTGATATTCTAACTAAGTTGCTTTATATGTGTTTTCCTTTTACTACTTCAACTTTTTGTAAATAAGTATAGCATAAGCATCTCTTCCAAACCTTTTGAAAATGAGTATATAATGTTAGGAAGATAACCCCTCACGTAGGTAGAATAATGTATTTTCATGTAATAAAGGTCAATATTAATAAGGCCTAGCAATAAGGAAGAATAAGTCAAATGTAAGATCGAATAGAAGATTTCGCTTCTAGAAGGATCTTCCTCTAGATTGTTCTTTTGGATAGACATATTTAGTATAAATAGGAGTATAGGGTATGCAAAGTTTTTTCTTGGATATTATTGTAATAGAGCTCTGCTTTGCTGGAAGTTTCCCCCTCGAAGAGGCAAGTGAATATTGCTCTTAGTAATCAAAGTGCTCTTTCTGGTGTTATTCTAGTATTATTTTGGTATTATTGTGGTGTTGCTATGGTTATATCGTTGTTTATATGCCATTTCTAGCTAACTATTTATGTTCTCCATACTATTTATATATGGAATATTACAAGTGGTATTAGAGCACCTTCCTCGACAAAAAATTGTGGGTTAAATTTTTTTCAGGGTAGAGACGTATTTCGACGTCTTTAAGATATAGAGATCTGTCGTTATGTGCATAAACCTGTGGTCGTGGATTCATACACGCAGGAAATACAAGTGGTAATTAAGCACACATTTTTTGGCCACCCTTGTAACCCTTGTTGGTACCCCTTCGAGTGGTAGCGCATCAGACAACACCTGTATACGAATCGACCTAGATCTCATGAAGCCCTCCATAGATAAATCGATCGAGCACCTAGCTGCTATAGTGTCATCGAGAATAGCACTCGGGAAGATACTCTCTAGTGCCTGGATAGTGGGTTAGTACAACTAAGGGCACAATCTAGCATCCTTAGTTGGTGCCTTGATATATTGGGCCGAGTACTACTGTTGGACCCCACACATATATCAGAGAGATATAACATAGGAAAAATCTTGTTTGTAGAATCCTTGAATACCCTAACCCTTGGTATAGAAAGAAAAATAGAACAAGACAAGATATGTTTCCATGCAACTGTGTCTCCTGCATTCGGGTTGCGAAATTACTACACTTTTCTTCTTGTTAGGCATTTGGGCATTTTGTCACTGCAGTATTCTTCAGATTGGAGTATAACTCCACAGGAGTATAAAAAAATAAAAAAGTATGGATCTTGTTGGCACCATTATTTGAGACCTATCCTGTTGGATTCCTCTCTTCGCCCTTATTATATTCATACCTATCATTTTTTCAGCAAATGCTTTTTTTTGGACCCGACTCCCTTCCAACACCCATATTTGGTATTTACCCCATTGGATTCCACTCGTTGTCCTGATCATTGTGATAAACTTCACCCATAACCCATTTTTTGTGTTTTCCCATCCTCCCCTTTTCATGTTCCCTCTTTATCATGGCCCACACCCATAGCCAATACTTGGAAGCTCGCTTCAATTCCTTGCATGGTAGTTTCACAAAAACCCAACAAGAAGTGAGACAACTTAGTACCAATATTGGCACCATGAATAAAAACATGCATTCCTCCATCGATGCCAAAATAGAGGACCTCAAAAAAGACCTCAAACAAGACCTCGCTACTCAGATTGAATCCTTCACTATGATGATCTACGTCAGGATGCATATCCCTATAGATCTTCCCTCATTTGACCCACCTTTGCAAAATGAAGGTGAAACTTCGTATCATTCCCAGAATTTTTCAGCCCCATCACTTTCAGCGTGACCTACGCCTTCCACGTGTGGATGTGACCAAATTTGATGGCTTGGATCCCACTACATGGGTAACTCAAATGGAACATTATTTCTCTTTGTATGATATTACATATGAGTTGGCCAAAATCCAATATGGTGTTCTCCATCTATATCAAGAGCGTTGGCAATGGTGGAAATGGAGAAAAAATGCCCGCCAAGGGTATGTGGCTTGGACACACTTTGTGACAGAGATTTATGAATGATTTGACACTCACACCAACCATTTAGGCCATTTGATAAAGTTGAAACAATCCGACACAATGGAATACTTTATAGCCTCTTTTGAGGGATTGGCTTTCCGTACAGAGGGAATGTCTGATGTTTTTTTTTCTAGAATGTTTTATCAGTGGCCTCAAGGATGAGATTAGTGCACATGTCCTCATGGCTTGGCCTTAGAGTTGGGTGGATGATACTAAAAGAGATAAGGAATCCCAACAGGTTGTCTCTTCTCAAAACCAAAATCCCTCCTTTATTCCTCGCACTAAACCAGTCAGTCCCACTCCTTCTACTCCACTAAAGGTCCAGAAATTGACCAGGGTAGAAATGGTTGAACGCCAACTCAAATGCCTTTGTTATAATAGTGATGAAAAATATTTTCCCGGGAACAAGTGTATAGAACAAAATCCTTTTATGGCCATCTCGGAGGATGTTTTGGAATACGATGTTGAGGCTCCCCTTATGGTCGTGTCACCTGAACCCACTGACATGACCCCTCCCTCAGACCCTCCTAAAGTAGAATCGATCATTTCCCTAAATTCTCTCACTAGCTTCTCTCCTCCCCAAACCCTCAAGCTAATTGGTTACATTAAGCATATTAAGGCCATCATTCATGTTTATAGTGAAAGCACCCATAACTTTATTCATCACCGCATTGCGCAAGAAACTAATTGCTATATCTGTGTCATCAATAATTTTCAAATCATGATTGCCAATGGCGGGTCCATGAAATGTGAACAACGTTGTGAAAATGTGTGTCTCCAAATTGGTTAGTACCACATGAAATCTCATATGTTTTCTATCGACATGGGCGATTGTGACATTGTATTGGGTGCATAATGGCTAAGGACTTTGGGTCCCATTCTCATGGATTTTAAGTAATTAACCATGCAATTCAATGAGAAGGGCCAACAATATAAGTTCCAAGGAATCACTGTGGTTCCCTGGATATCATCAGTTCCCATCACATGGAAAAGATGCTAAAAAAAGGTCATTTTGACATTATTTCACAACTCCATACCATTCAAGCCACTGAGACACCCTCTGTGCTGCAGGATCTCCAATCCATCCTCTCTAAAAATCAAGTGGTTTTTTCCACTCCCTAGGGAATCCCTCCTTTCCGTGGTGTTCATGATTATTCCATTCCCCTTGTCCCCATAAGCCTTCCTCCCAATATCTGTCCCTATCGTCATCCCTTTTCCCAAAAAAATGAAATTGAGAAAATTGTTCAAGAATTGCTCAATGTAGGTGTTATCCACCCTAATACAAGCCCATACTCTTATCTTGTGGTCATGGTCCTTAAGAAAGAGGGTTTTTGGCGCATGTGTCCTGAATTCCGTGCCCTCAACAAACTCACCATTAAAGACAAATCTGCCATTCCTGTCATTCATGACCTCTTGGATGAATTGAGTGGCGCCTAGTTCTTTACTAAACTTGATATTCGTTTTGGCTACCACCAGATACGTATGAATGAGGCAGACATTCCTAAGACTTAATTTAGAACTCATGAGGGCCACTATGATTATTTGGTCATGCCCTTTTTCTTGTGTAATGCTCCCTCCACTTTCAAAAGCCTCATGCATCATATCTTCCATCCTTTTCTCCATCATTTTGTCTTAGTTTTCTTTGATGATATCCTCATCTATAGTAAAACCTGGAAAACCCATATTTCTCATGTGAATCGAGTTCTCCATCTACTCTCTTAGCACCAAATTTTCCTCAAACAATCTAAATGTGCTTTGGGTGCCTCATAAGTCGAGTACTTGGGTTATCTTGTTGGCAAGGCCAGTGTCAGGGTGGATCCTAAAAATATTGAAACTATGAAAGATTTCCCTCACCCAAAGACTCTCAAAAGCTTGCGTGGATTTCTGGGTTTAACAGGTTATTATCACAAGTTTGTTAAGAATTATGGAAATATTGCGACACCTCTCACTACTCTACTTAAAAAGAATTCTTTCACTTGGAATCAAAAAACTGCTCAGTATTTTCAAATCTTGAATATGGCCATGTGCACAACTCCATTCTTGGCCCTTCCTGATTTCAAAAATACCTTTTTCCTGGAATGTGATGATTCCAAGAAAGGAATTGGAGCAGTCCTCATGCAAGAGGTTCGTCCTTTGGCCTTTACCAGAAAACAAATGTCAGAACGACATTTGGGAAAATCAATCTATGAAAAGGAAATTTTGGCTATTCTGCATGCCGTGGATCTTTGGCTCCCTTATCTATTAGGGAAACACTTCCAAATTAAGATGGATCATCAAAGCCTCAAGTATTTTCTAGAACAAAGCCTTTCCTCCCCAAAGAAACATGAATGGGTTACTAAGATATTTGGATATGATTATGAGATCATTTACAAGAAAGGAAAAGACAATGTGGTTGTTGATGCACTTTCTAGAAAATATGAAGATGAAGGGGTCCCTTTTTTCTCTCTCCTTCATTGTGCCAAATTGGCTCCAATTTGTTCACCACGAATGGCTACATGATCCCAAAAATTTGCATCTGATACAACAATTGCAGGCCAATTCTCCAGTTTCCCCAAGGTACTCTTGGTTCAATGATGATATTTGATACAAAGGTCATTTGTATTTAAGTAAACAGTCAAAACTCAAATCCACAACACTTTTTGAGCTTCATGCTACACCCACCGATGGAGACTTAGGGTTTACCAAAACCTATGACTGGGTCAAACATATTTTTTTTGGGATGGTATGAAACAAGACGTTCACAATTTTATGGAAAAATGTGATGTTTGTCAATGCAACAAGGGATAGACAGTCAGAGCTCTTGGAACACTCCAACTACTTCTGATTCCACTTGCTATTTGGAGGGATATCTCTATGAATTTTATTGTAGGCTTACCTAAATCAAGCAATAAATCAATCATCATGGTGGTATTTGATCGTCTTTCCAAGTATGCTCATTTCTGTGCTCTTCAACACACATTTACAACCTCCACTATGGCTCAACTTTTCATGGGTAAGGTCTTCAAGCTTCATGGCATGCCTCATTCTATTGTTTTTGATCGAGACCCAACTTTCACCAACAATTTTTGGCAAGAACTGTTCAAGATACAAGGCACCCAATAGCATCTCAACACAACTTATCATCCCCAAACTGAATTTGTTAACAAGTGTTTGGAAACATATTTGAGGTGTTTTTCATTAGAAAGGAAAAATCAGTGGGCTCAATGGTTACCACTAGTTGAATGGTGGTGCAACACTTCTTACCATACAACTACCTACATGACTCCTTTTGAAGCGGTGTATGGACAAAATCCACCTTCAGTTCTCTCATACATGTTAGGTGTCTCGAAGGTCCAAGCAGTTGACCAAACACTTACAATTCGAGAGGCTATTCTCCATTCCCTCAAAGAGAATTTGGCTATGATCCATAATAACATGAAGAAACAAGCAGATCAAGGTCGCTATCAATGTCACTTTGTAGAAGGAGATCAGGTGTTTATTCGACTACAACCTTACAAGAAAAATTCCCTCAAGGCTGACCATTGTCAGAAACTCGTGCCCAAATTTTATGGTCCTTATACCGTTCTCAAGCACGTGGGACAGGTGGTCTGTCAGTTAGATTTTCCCAGTCATTCTAATCTCCATCCTGTTTTTCATGTTTCCTGCTTAAAGAAGGTGATTGGAACTAAGTGCCAAACTCAAACTGACCTTCCCGAGTTGGATGAAGAAGGCTCCATATGGATACAACCACAAATAGTTTTGGACCAGCATGAGCATCGTCTATGTCAGCATGCCATCAAGGAAGTGTGAGTCCAATGGAAAGATACAACTCCAGCAGATGCCACTTGGGAACCAACTACCATTATGCAACAATTTCCTCATCTCAAGCCCTAAGGAAAAGGTTTCTTTTAAGGGGGGGGGGACATGTTAGGGACCTAACCCCTCACGTAGGTATAATAATATATTAACATGTAATAAAGTTCAATATTAATAAGGCTTAGAAATAAGGAAGAATACGTCAAATGTAAGAAGACCTAATAGAAGCTTTCTCTTCTAGAAGGATCTTCCTCTAGATTGTTCTTTAGGATAAACATATTTAGTATAAATAGGAGTAGAGGGTATGAAGTTTTTTGTCTTGGATATTATTGTAATAGAGCTCTTCTCTGCTAAAGGTTTCCCCCTCGAAGAGGCAAGTGAACATTTCTCTCAGTAATCAAAGTGCTCTTTCTGGTGTTATTCTGGCATTATTTTGGTATTATTGTGGTTTTGTTACATGGTTATATCATTGTTTATCTACCATTTCTAGCTAATTATTTATGTTTTGCATACTATTTTATATCTGGAATATTACATAGCATAAGCATCTCTTTTACAAATGAGTATAGCATAAGTATCTCTTCTAAAATATAATTACACCAGATATAACCCTTGTTTATAATATAAATATATCTTCCAAAATATAGTTACAACCATATAACCTTTGTTTCTGTACATGTTTTCACCATTCTATGAGTAATACAATTTTATTACACATTTCTTCCTAGAGATATTATGTAATCATTATTTCTATGCATGTTTTTCTCCTTTCCATGACTAATAGGATTTGATATGATATTACTAAATCCAATAAGATCACTTATGATTCCTTCGTATATGGTAACAACAACTTGGAGGAACTGACTTCATACAAATATCTTGGAATTGAAATTCACCACAAGCTCAACTCGAATTATAGCATTGAGAAAAGGATTATTGGGGGATGGAAAGTTTATTATGGGCTTGAAAACAATTGTAAATCAGTCGATCTTTGGATTTTGAATAAGAATAAACTCCTCTTTGAGACTCGCGTTACACCTGTTATTGTTTATAGATGTGAAGTTTGGGGTTGTAGTATCCCTCGTGAATCCTGGAGAAAGATAGAGCAAATACAAAAGAATTTTATAACCTATAATCTCAAAATTAAAGGAGATATACCCTATCCCATCCTCCTCTTAGAAGCAATCCTCTCCTCCATTCAGATCATGGCTATGACTATATACCTAATGGATAAGAACAAGTTAAACAACATGGAAGACAAGAAAATTCCTAAAATTTCTTCAAAATTGAGTCGTAACCACCATCAACTCAAGCGGGGATGGCATAAAGATGCCCGATCTTAGCTAAACTATTGGGGAATCATGTAAGATACCATTTTGTAGAATAAATATACTATTAAAAATATCATCAAATCAAAATTTAAGGAGAAAATGTGGTGTGATAAAGAGTTAGAGGAAAAAATAAAATGAAGGTATTATAAGGATGTAATTCTCACGAGCTCCATAGTGAAATTGGGTGTTGGTCAATTCCTAAAACGTCATGGGATGAAAGAGCGTGTCACCTTTGTGACACTAAGAAGTTTGAAGATGAAAAACAATTTCTCTTATATTTTCCAGCCTATAACTAGATTAGATCTCATTTTCAAAATATTTGTCACACTACCAACCTTCCTAACCTCTTAACTCAACAAAACTATGGTGATCCTCTTAATGTTTTTCGAGCAGAAAAGCAAAATTCTAAAGAATCACGAGTAATCATTTTATGTTCTTTGTCCAATATTATATAGTTTTTATTTTTTTCTTAAATTAACTTGAATTATAATTTTTTTTTTAAGAGGATGATATTGCTTTCTTTATGTAAAATAATGAAAAAGAAAACAAACCTCTTATATTAAAGGTTATTTTTAATTTAAAAATTATGAGTAAAATATTTAGGATGGGAGTAAAGTCTCTACAACTATGGCTTGCTTGTTTAAAAAGAGGTTGAAATATAATGTTTATTTTAAAACTATTGATTTCTTGTTATGGCTTGTTTGTTTAAAAAGAGGTTGAAATATAATGTTTATTTTAAAACTATTGATTTCTTGTTAAATTTTAATAAGTTTTGGAATAATTTTTATAGGTATAAATATATATTTATGTTTTTTTTTTAAATCAAAATAAAAAGAAAGAACATACTTATTTTATATTTTTATTATCATTAAAAATTTACATTATAATGATTTATACTATCATTTTAATAAATATTTTAATAAATTTGATCCATAATGTTATTTTAGAGAAAAATTTAATATAAAATGAACAATTTACAATGTAAGATTCACACTTCCATGAATAATATTATATTTAACATTATCATTATGATTGGGATATAATTAGTTGTCAAACCTAATATAAGTATTCATTAAAAATTAAACATAGGTAAATCTTAAACATAGTGATTTTAAATGGTAAGTATAACCTTTTATCATATTTTGGATTCAATTATATTTTTTATAAGTTTTGGATTTAGTTAATTATCATTAATTAATGGATAAATCATTTTGAAATTTGGTAGTTTGTTAACTTGTCTATGATAAGCAAAAAGATTGAAATTTTGTGAGAATGAGATTAAAGTGATTAGTGAAAATTGAAATTTTGTGAGAATAAGTTTAAATTTGTACTCTTAAAAATTTGGATAGTGAATTTAATCAAAAATCTAAATTTTGATCAAAGTGTTGATTGGGGAATTCATTCCTTTTTTTTTTAATCAAGTATATAAATAGATACCAAACTTGTATATAATTTTGTATGTATATAAATATATAATTTTGTATGTATAAAAGATATATATATTTTTGTAAATGTAATATTTAAATATATATATATTATTTTTGTAAATAAAATATTTAAATATATATATTTTTATTTGTATTGTAAATTGAACATTTGTAATTATATTTTTATAATAAAATAGAAATTATGATTTTTATTTTTAAACATTGTCAATTATTGTGAAGGGAAGAAGATTAAGTTACATTAAATCAATTATTATGAAATGAAGATGATTGAGTTACATTGAATTTTGTAAAATTGAATTCAAAATTATAATTTAAAATGAAATGGTTAATCACTATGAACAATCAACTTGCAACGTGGAGTGAGATTTAAATTTAAGAGCTTGTACAAAGAAAACTTAAAGGAGATAATCAAACTAATAATTTCAAAAGTCCAACTTGTAGTATGGAAATTATGTGAGGGCAACCTACAAGTTGATACAAATTTTGTAATACATAGCATGCGTGCGCGACATGTTGAAGCGTGGAAGAGAATGGCACATGATCATATAGATAATATTAATAATTCCAACTTGCAAATGGATATATTTTGGAGATTGCAACATTGATGCTTATGAGGATCTAAATGTTATTATTTTATCATGCATGGTGATACGATGATAACAGTAGCTTATAAAACTAGCACAATTGCAAAGTGGTTGGTGAATGTTTAAAGGTGATGTCAAAACTTTTTCTCGGATAGCTAAAACACGGACAACTGGAATGCACATAGAGCTGAGGAAATCTAAAAGTTAATTTCAAATGCGGTAATTCCAAAGGTTAATCAATTAAACGTGACAATCATATGGTGGTATAGTAATTTCTTAATATGATTAGGTAAATGTTAAAAACTAAACAGTTTAACTGATGCAAAAATATAAGGAAGTTATGAAGAGTAAATCACATTCATTGATTTGGGAGGACGACTAAGAATATGCCAACATCTTCAATTGTTAGCCATCACATTAGAATTTTAGATTAAGAGGTGATTAATTGTGCCCATCTTCAATAGGTATAAGCAAGTGGAAAAAAGCGGGCCCAACTTGCAGTAGTGAGATTGTCTAGAATATTCAATCGAAACTTTTAATTTGATATTCAATACAATAAATTAAGAAATGATTGGTCATGCCTCCATTTTGTAATTTTGTTGAGATGCAATGTATTTTTTTATAATTTTGTCTAGATGCAATTGATTTTATTATTTATAAATGGTTTTTTGAATTTGATTTAATCTTGTGAGAGAATAAGGTATTTAAGTTAAAATTATTATTTAAAAAAAATCAAGGATAAAAATATAATTATATTAATAGTTTATAATAAATGAAAAGGAAAATTTAGTTATTTATTTTAAATTTTAATAAAATGTTTTTATTGATAGGAAATTAAAAAATATTGTTAATATTTTTATTATTTATTTTAAATTAAAAATAAATTAAAGTTTTTAGTTAATTAGAAAAAAAAAATTAACTTTTATTTTTTTTAACTTTACTCTTAAAAATTATCATTTTGAAAAATCAAAACATCAATTTATAAAATGTTTTTCAAAATACTAATCCAAAAAATGGTTTTATAAGAATTATAAATTATAAATTTATTTAATTTTTAATTTTTTTCTTTTATATGCATAAACCAATCAAAATCAAATATACAAATATATTTATTTATTTAATTAATTGTCTTATTTAAATTTCGTCTAATTTATTTTTCAGGGGCCTGAAGAGGTGGAAAAGGAGCAATCTCCTCTCGTTCCCTATGGCTTCTTTGATGCTCAACAAATTGCTAATGTGTTGACGCTTTGTGCTGAGAGCCACGAGCCCAACAGGATCTACCTCTCAGTTGGAATCGTGGCATCAGATCCAAGAGAAGGTAAACCACGCAGGGAATGAAACTCAGATAGGATAGGTATAACCTCCATCGTAGCCATCTCGTCTGAACAACCAGTCCATAAATATGAATTGATAACCATGAATGTAGTAGTGAGCTTATAATGACTCCTAATTACCTCACCCGTACCCAGGGTTGGAATTTGGATCTCTTTTTACCCATCAAACAATTTTTTTTTTTGACGTTTTGGATGTTTATACTACTCGTCAAAGAACGTTATGTTTAAAATTGTACCCTTCAATAATGAAGTTTTGATGAGAAATTAACTCTTCCCCAGGGATGTCTTTCCTGCAACAAAAACTTAAATCTCAAGTTGTTTGTAATAGACAGAAAATTCAATTCCCAATTAAATTTAAACATAAAATGAATCACACTGTCCACCCAAGGCTAACCTCCAGTGATGCACAAATCACACAATCACACTGAAACAAAGTGAGGATTGGGAAATGACCACTAATGGCAGTCAGCATGGATTCCATTAAAGCGGAAATGACCATTAATGGCACCCAGCATGGATTCCACCAGGCATGAACCATTCCAAAATCCACCTACCACCAGCTTGAGGAGAAATAGAATGGAATAACCGGGTTGTTGAGCATGAAAGGCAGGTTGTATGAAAGACATCTTTTTTGAAAATCAAATTATTGACAATGGCCTATTGACCTTTGTAATACCATCATCTCATGCATGGAAAACCTCCCCCTCATTTTTGCTTGTAATATTCTTAGCCCTATTTATTCTCCTGAAAGAGCTCAGGGAAGGGACACATTGCATAGTAGGAACAACGAGCCCATGAATATTAAGAAATGGAATATAGGTTATGATGAAGATCCGATGATGGGCATCATTGGATACTATTATTGATTGAGTCTCAATCAAAGCTCAGGGAAGGGACGCATTGCATAGTGTAGTAGTGAGTCCATGAAGATTAAGATATCGAATATAGGTTATGATGAAGATCTGATGATGGCCATCATTGGATGCTATTATTGATTGAATACAGTAAAGAAAATGTAGAAAACATCTTAAAAAACACCTTAATTAGAGTCAACATTCTGTGAAAATATATTCATATGGTGGCCTTACCTTTAATGACTAATAGCTCAGTAAAAAAAAATGGAGAAAAAATCTTAAAAAACACCATAGTGTGAAAATATATTCACATGGTGGCCTTTGAACATGTTTCCATTTGCAAACAACACTAGTTTCAACTAATTACGTAATATTATAGCCATGATGTGTTTCCATAGGGTAACCTACAAAATTAATCTCCTAATCAAATTTCTAACTGAGATGCATTACCTGAAACTAGTAAAAAATTTATCGCCTCTTGTAGGAGTTGAGCTCCAATTTCCTCCATCAACTTAATGCATTGTCTGCTTGGGTAATGGGCTTCAACATTCGATAATGGACATTGGAGACTCCACACTGCAATTGAAAGTCTGCAGTGGTGATGGACTTCACATTGCAAGTTTAGAATGGTGGTAAATTCAAAATAACTTGCTAGCTTGGGCAAATAATGGACATTGGAATGGTGGTAAATTCAAAACAACTTGTTGGCCTGCACAGATAATGCAGATAATGGACATTGGAGACTCACAATGTAAGTCTACAGAGTTCAATGCTTATTGTCCGGTCCATTCCAACGTAAATGGTGTTCGGTAGCTCCATGCAACTCTTTGTCTACCATCATTAACTACCAGATTCGGAAATAGATTTGGAAATGACCCTCATCCTCCAACACAATGACACTTACCTCTGACAACAGTGCAAAGTGAAGGGTATTAAGGACGTTTTATAAAATTAATAATCCATCATAAATATGTTTTGTTAATTTTCATACAGGTTCTCAAAGATGGTCACCTGCAACTTTTGGCCTTATTTGACTGGCAAAGTGGCCTCTGACGGGCATTTTTCCCGTCAAATTCCAACCCTGCACGTACCTCTAAAATTCACTTCAATCAACCTCGCTTGATGTGGGCATTGAATTGATGCAACATCCTTGTTTTCAAACCCAAAAACTAACGATATATATTGTAGATGTAGCATGTGGACAGAGCCAAGTGATGTATATTGTAAATATAATATATGGATGATAGCCAAAGAGATGTAATATGTAAATGATGTAAATGGAATATAATGAATAAAATGTATTGCAACTGCAGATTGCTGGACAGATAGTTTTGGGATACAATTTTGGTAAAAATACTAAGTATAGAAGATATGCGTAGAGGCAGAAGGAAGACTAGGGAGTGTGCAGTTGAGGTGCATCAAGAAGTACAATGTGCATAAAAAAAGAGTAAAGAAGAGAGAAGAATAAAGCAGAAAAAGAATAAAGAAGAGAGAATAATAAAGAAAAGAGAAGATTAAAGAAGAGGAAGGATGACATCCCAACGTGCTAAAGATAAAAGGAAACCATAATAAGGAAGAACAACAGTCAGAGTGAAAAAGAAACATGCATATGGAAAAGTAGGTGAAAGTAGCCCGAACAACCAGTTAACTGGAGTAGTCATGCATTGTAATAGGGTTTTGAGATTAACAAAGTAGGGTTTTAATCCCTAGAATTTATGTATAAATATGTAATGGGTTAGGAGAATATAGGTTCATCGTTTTTGAATCTTTGCTAGTTATTGTTATCATTCTGTTCTATTTTGCTGAAGATAAGGATCTATGTTTGAATTCTAAGGAGATGATGCAGAGAGAGAGAGAGAGAGAGGCTTTTACTGCAGAGTGGCTAGGCTAGGAGAAAGGAAATATAACCATGATGTATCTTTGTAAGCGCAGTGCGCAAGACAAAATCAATTACCAAACGAATAATGAAGAAGCTAGTCATTGTGGATGTATCCCAAAGTTGGGTGAACCACATTAAATCTTATGTTAATTGTCTTTTATGTGATTGTGCATGGATTTTGTTTGGATGCTTATTAGATTAGATCTATCTTATGTATATGCGTTGCACAATTGTTATAATAATGGGTTTATGTTGTAATCTAGAATATAATGGTAGTATGAATCTAAAATCACTAAGAAACTAATAAAGAACAAAGACAAAACAATGTGCATAGAGTCAATAAGTAAGAATGAACATAATGGCAACCTACTATTCCCTCACTAATGTAGAAACCTGGTTGTTACAGTCCCAATAGACACCTCAGGTGAGACTTCATCTGTACATGTACCATGACTCCAGGTTTCAGAGGATACACGGTGGGAAATGCCTCCACCCCTTCTAATAGAACTAGGGTCAACACCCTACCATGGACCATACATTGACACTGTGTTGTTGGGAATTTGTCATCGTATATTTAGTTTCAGGCAATCTCACCACCTGAAAAACCTGCACTTGTCCACATATCATAGCAATGCATTTGAACCAACATAATTTCACATACATAGATTCATACCATATTGTTTCTCGGTGGATGTTCACGAATTCAACCCTTTATTACCATTATCCTTTGGCTATTTCATATCCCATTGACCTAGAGATTAGTCTATAGTACAAACACATACATATATATGCATTATTTTCATGTAGATGCATTTAATCATATCCTCAATTTGGTGTCCACGTACCAACAACTTTAAATGTCAATATTTTCAAGTTAGAAATAGGCTGCACAATATCCATCATAATTCAAATAATGATAAACATTCATATAATTGACATTCACATAGGTCCATATGTCTAAAATTTCAAGTGTATCATTAATAGTTTCACAGTTAATAGAAAATAAAATATGATTAGGCCTTAAGTAATTCTAGTTGTCTAAGTCAAACGGTGGCATTACATACACCCAAGGTTGTCAAAAAAGTGAGGGATGATCTCGTCATAAGGTCTCTGCATCCTCCCAAGTAACATATCCTAGGCTATACTTGTCCCATTGGACCTTAACTTGGTCTACCAGATGATTCCTAAGCTGTTAGACCCTACAGTCCAATATGCATAATGGTTCGACCATGAAGGTTCCCGCGTTTGAGACCTGCAAATCCTTCCAATTCAGTTTTTTATATTTGTCAGCAACATAATGAAGTAGAACATATACATGAAAAAAATTATGATTTTTATGCAAGTGGGGTGGCAGTACGAGACGATAGGCAACGGGTCCAATTCTCTCTTGGATTTTGAACAGTCCTATAAATCGAGGTGACAACTTTTTCCCCTTCCTCAGCGAATGGTACTCTTATTAGGCCTGATATGAATGAAAACTTGGTCTCCCAATTTATAACTTTGATCATTCCTATGTGCATCAACATAACTTTTCTTTCTATCTTGGGTTTCCTTTAGTTATTTCCTAATCTGAATCACCTGTTCCTCCATATCTTGAATCAATTCTGGCCCAATTGTTACTTTATCTTCTAACATTTCCCAACTCAATGGTGTCCTTCGTGTCCTTCCATACAAAGCTTCATAGGGTGGCATTCCATTGGAGCTATGAAAACTGTTATTAGAGGTGAACTCTACCAAAGGTAGGTACTTCTCCCAATGGGTTTGATTATCCATAACATACATCCTAAGCATGCCTTCCATAACCTGATTTACTCTCTCAGTTTTACCATCTGTTTTGGGATGATATGTTGTGCTTAAGTTAGACTGAGTTCCCAACACTAACTGCAAAATTGTCCAAAACCTAGACATGAATTGAGAGTTCCTATCTGAAATGATCTTCTTGGGTAACCCATGCAGATGGATGACTTCACTTATAAAAATGTAATGATCTTAAGCCATTATGCAAGGATCATCACTGTTTTGGTGTCTTTTTAAAACTTTTTCTGAGTGAGGTATTTCGTCAAACACTTTGCTGATCTACCTTTTAGATGTGTTTATATGTGTGTATGCAGGAAATAACAGAAAGAGATAACCATGGAACATACCTCAACCATATGCAATAAGATAGACAAGCCA
>SNQJ01S0011622.1:103199-168538 GCA_010110895.2 Picea sitchensis
GGTAGGGGATTCGGGGGCAACACCCCTGAAGTGAAATTTTGGGAAAAATTGCCTTGTAAAATATTGCAATTTCATAGTCAATCTGGACCATTCATTATAAGGTCGCAGATCTGAGGGTAGAAGTTATTTTTTGGGGTTTTTTTCCCTAGAAAACAACCCTCGCTTATTAGGGAATTGTATTACGGTTGTGTATTATTGTGAATATTATATTTTGAGAGAGGAGACTGTGAGAGAAAGAAGAGAAAGTTAGAATGGGTGTGTTGTAGGTTGTATCCCTTCATTTGTTGGATAATAATAAAAAGGAAGGACCTGGAAATTTCCTTGGTGGACATAGCCCACATTGGGTGAACCACGTATATCTGTGTCTCTATTGTATTATGTATCTTCTGTATTTTATTTTCGCATTTGTTTTATTTTATTGCTCCACGATCTTGTTTTTCTAACATAACTATGAACTATGGAACCGTGACCTAGGAACTATGACAGTGGAACAATGACCCCTAGAACTACACCCTTTGGAAATTTGAACTCTGGAGCTATGACCTCTGGAACTATGTCCTTTGGAACTTTTACCTCTGGAACTATGACCTCTGGAAATATGACCTATGGAATGACATTTAGAATTATGACCTCTAGAACTGTGACCCTAGGAACTATGACTTATGGAACTGTGGCCCCAGGAACTATGACCTCTTGAACTACACCTTTTGGAAATTTTAACTATAGAACTATGACCTATGGAATGACCTTTGGAAATGTGAACCCAATAACTATGACCCATGGAACTATTACCTCTGGAACTATGCCCTTTAGAACTTTGAACTCTATAACTATGACCTATGGAACTATGACCCCAGGAAAAGTGACCCGTGGAACTATGACCTCTAGAACTATGCCCTTTGGAACTTTGAACTCTGGAACTATGACTTGTGAAATGACCTCTAGAACTACGATCTCTAGAACTGTGACCCCAGGAACTATGTCCTACGGAAGTATGATCTATGGAATTGTGACCTTAGGAAATATGACCCATGGAATTATGACCTCTAGAACTACGCCCTTTGGAACTTTTAAATTTGTAACTATGACCTATGGAATGACCTCTAGAACTATGACCTCTGGAAATATGACCCCAGGAATTACGACCTATGGAACTATTACCTTTGGAACTACTCCCTTTGGAACTTTGAACTTTGGAACTATCACTCATGGAACAATGACCTATGGAACTACGCCCTTTGGAACTATGACCTATGGAATGACCTCTAGAACTATGACCTCTGGAACTGTGACCCGATGAACTATGATCTATGTAACTATGACCTTTGGAACTATGACCCCAGGAACTATGACCCGTGGATCTATGACCTATGGAACTATGCCCTTTGGAACTTTGAACGCTTGAACTATGAGCTATGGAAATATTGACTCTAGAACTGTTCCCTCTAGAAATTTATGACCTCTGGAACTACACACTTTGGAACTTTGAACTCTATAACTATGATCTTTAGATATACACCATCTAGAACTGTATAACTTGTGGAATTGTGATAACCCAAATTTTCAAAAACTAAGACTTTATATTATTTATTATTATTATTTTTGTCTATCGACACTTTATGGATCTTTATGATCGAACTCAAATACTTATTTTTTTTATTAATAAAAGAGGAAACACAGGTTGATTAGGATTATTAGAAGAGGGAGTCCATTGATCCAAAAGAGAAACAACCAAGGGACAACAGAAGGGGACAAGTGGTGGGATTAGTTGAGTTAACTCAACTGAGTGAGACAAATCTCAGGTTTCTAGGGAATCTGAGGGAACATATGTAAACATCAAATTTACAGGTGGTCAATGATTAGGAGGCTTGTGCATGTGTCAAATACCTAGGAATATATTATAAAGTAAGAAGAAAAAAAGAGGATGGGATTCCATTCTGAAGCAGATGTGAATAATCTAAAAATTGCATGACACAAGAGAAGACTCATGTAAAGCTTGTATCCCTGATTTATGCAATAAGTCACATTGGTTAAGTTTTATTGGATCTGTATTCCACTCGAGGGTGACAAAGAGTTCACAAGTAGATGCTCAGATATGTGGTTGGGAGGAATGACCTACTCAATGTGTGCTTCCCTTAGAAATCTACAATTACATGTTTTTCTTCCAAGTTCCAATTTTTGATATGAAAAGTTTTATTGTTTATTAGAGTTGTAGATTGTTTTAGATATTAGATGACTCGATATAGAAAAATATAATATTAAGAGGCCTAAACTCCTATTTTAATGCATTGTATCTTTTCCTAATGATTCTGTATTAAATCGTGTGACTTCTTATACAAAAGAATTGATATTTAAATGATTTCATAGATTAGAGTGATATATACAATTGCCAGAGTTTAAGTACTGGAAAAACTCCAAAAAAATTATTTGTAAATAAAAGTTTTAGGACACTATTATTAATGCACTATAGGAATATAGCAGATACAAGAATTTGATTGTTCTTGTCAATAAAATATTAAGTAAATAATACTGGTAATCAAAACCTATGCATTAGGAATTGAAAATATATTACCCTAAATGGCAGATTTTATAAATATGATCTTCTAGGCTTCGTAGAACTCATAAACAAAAATGAAAGTTTGTGACAAGTCCATGTAATCCATATAAGTAGTGCTTGGAATAAACCACAACATCTAGTTAAAATAACTAAGGATTTTTGTTAATAAAACCTTGTAAGGAAATCAAAATATAATGAATATACAAAGTTAAAATATAAATTTTATCAAAGATTAATTATATTAACCTATAATGAGGGTAAAACCCTTAAAGACATAGGGTATCTAAGATAAATAGAAGAATTGGATATAACATGGAAAATACGAGATCGATTCTACAGTTATAAAATCCATTATTAAATAACAATTTTTAGTACTTGAACATAATTTTGAAAATTTCCTTAGAACAGTTCGAACCGGTAATAATAGTACGTGGAACAAAATAAAATTTGTGACTTTTTAGATCATCTTATAAAACTTCTAAGAAAAGCACAAACATAGGAAATTGTCAACAATAGAAATTGTAGGTAACTATCAATTTTTTGGTTATACACCGAATGATCTCAAACTGTGGCATCATATCCTAATCCAATAATTAAATTCTAGAATGGGAACCGAAGTACCTCTTTAAGGTAAACAAACTCGTATTTAATGTCACAATTAAACACTTGTGGAAACACATTATAATTAATAGTTATTAGAATAATGCCTCAGTAATAAGGATTAAAACCCTATGAATAGTCTGATGATTAAATATACTTATCGAAGATAGTGAGGTTGAACAATATCTATAGTAATCCTCATAATATGGTCGTACATATCCTCTACACACACATTTATTATTATAAAAGTAATTTTAATGGAATTTCTATGAGAATAGAATGAAAAGGATATAATAAGACAATTTAATACCTAAAGAAACTTGAATTTGCCAGGTGGAAGCTCTTGTTGGAAAAATAAACCAACATGAACTTACGCTGCAATAGGATAGGTACCCTTGTCCACAACAAGGGCCCATCATTAGACTATACTATCCATGGAAATTTTGAAATTCTTTCCAAAAGATATAACACAGAAATTTGAAACTATAAACTATGAATAATGCAAGTCTGGAGTGCACTAACACATCAAATAGTCACGACTATTGTCGCTACTAATAAATTCTATAATAATTAGGATTAAAACAAGAAAACAAGAATAACAAATGCAACTGAAGTAATACGATACAAGAGTTTAACCAAAGGAGTAGAAGGAAACCTTTATAAATACCTAGAACAAAAAAACACATGCTTGACCAGGGACAGAGGATACAAAGTGACATATATATATAACTATCGTAATGTTGTAGTGAAGACCCTTTGTTACAGTTTCATTCTTCATTAAGCGAGGAAATAACCATAAAACTAACCTTATTGCACATGACCCAGATTTCCAATGATCTGTATAATGCCAGAGAAAATTACAAATAGAAAGAAAGTTAAACCAATCTTGCGCATGACCGAGCATAAATACCCAATCGTTTGGATTTGGAGCCATAACAAAAAACTGAGGAACATATAAGTATCGCGCAAAAGTGTCACTGTTTTGCTTCTTTTTCTTTGGGTTTGCTATGCTCCTAAGAGAAGTGTAATGGGATGCACCACACTTTACTATCCCTTCTATGTACTTGTTGTACATGGGTTCTTTCCACCCTATCAATGCAATGCAGATGAACAACCACGAGTAGTGGAACTCAGAGCCCAAATCTTGTGTGTCTTTGCAATCCTCCAGGAATGAATTGAGCAAGTACAGGGCCCAACTCATTTATATCCCCTTCGTGCATTGTGTTGTAGTCATTACCACTCTTGCTGGCACTTCTTCCTTCCTACACTTGCGCATCCATTTTCACCTTAGCATCCTTGTGGAAAATCTTGTCGCGGGATCGTTGATGTCACTGATCCCGATCCCCCTATTCCCTCTCTCGATGCTATATTTTTCTTTGATTTTGTCGAAGATGGCCTTTGCTTTTGTATTATATTATAAGTATTGCTATTTCTTCTCCCCATCTGTGGGTATCCTAGTGATAGATGTGATCAAGTCCACATTGATAGACACTGGCCTATCCATCCACAAAATTCCCCCATGCACCCTTGCTAGGAGTTGTTTCACACATCCATCGATGTGTTTACTTTGCTCGAAATGAAATATGTTTAAAAAGTTCATGATCCATGTGTTGTAGAGTCCTAAAATCCACTGCACAGGTTCCAACAATGGCGCACCTGATGGGCCCTCTCCTTTGCATTCCATGTAATTTTGTTGCGCGGAATATGGGAATTTGACGGCATTTGCGATATCATGATCTCATTATTTCATGGTGTTTAATCCTCCTACCATTTCTTCATCGGCCTTTACTTCCTCTGGGATCCGTGGCATCACTATTTCCAACTCTGCATGTGCATGTTGTACACCTTGCGCACTACTTTCAGCTTTCTTTTTCTTCTTCCCTTATGGGGAGGACGCCCCAACCTCTGGTACATCCTTGTGCTCTATTTCTTGTTATTCTTCCAGTTTTAGGCTCTGTTGTGATGAACCTGTGGCCTTATCTTCCTGTTGTGGCCCTTTTCCCCTAGACACGTCAGATTCTATCCTTTCCACGTCCTCCTCCAGATGCCCGACCTCCTATGATAGGTTTCCTTCTTCCTCGACTTGTGTGGTATTAGGCTCAAATATAGCGTGTGAATTTCATCGACATCCTCGATTGTTGGCATGTCCTCTATCCCTGTTTACGTCTCCTGAGCGCTGTTTCTTGTGTTCCGACCAACCCTGCTCGACAATCCAACTCTCAGTGGTGACATCCTGCTAAAATCCAGACCGTTTAACTATAAATCTCCAATGTTTATCATGAACTCTTGCTCTTTCACGCTAGGGTTAGTTCTTCGCTCTTCTCCTTAGAAAAAACACAATTGAATGCCTTTCCCCCCTTGTCCAAATTTATAGCGGGATGGTGTACTGACAACTATTTTTCACTTATGGTTGTCACTTTTTCACTTTTTCATGCACACTCCACTTTTTGTGTCTGTCAACTATTTTCCAGCACGTAGTGTCTTCAACACTAGATTTTCTATGACGCACTGTTAGTGATAACAAATATATGACATCTAAAACCCTCTAATATTCTTCTATATTTTTTCCTTTTTGTTATATTTCTTCTTTTTATGGATTTTTTTCTTTTTCTTCGAACATCTACTATATACAATATGTACAATCATACCTTCTCTCTTTGTTCTTACCTCAGTTTGTTAGGTTGACTGTCTTGATACAAATTTAGTCGACTATCGTTCACCAGTCCTCTGACATTATTCCCTGCAAGATCTTTCATATGCATAACACCTCCATTTGTAATGGCATCTACTTGATAAGGCCCTAACCAATGCATTTTGAACTTCCCTGGGTGCTGTAAATACATGTTGTCATAGAGAAGAGCTAGATCTCATTTCTTAAATATTTTCTTCTTTATGTTCCTATCATGCCAAGCTTTGTCCTTTGATTTTTGTACTTCCTGGTGAAAGCCCGCTAAAATTTTGTCTTCTTCCATCTCCATCAATTGATCCAATATTTCATGCGCAACACCTTCTTCTGTCATATTGGTGATTGCTGCAATGCGCAGACTAGGTACTAAATAATCCAATGGAACCACTGCTTCCTTCCCATACACCAGTCTGAATGGTCTCTGTCATGTAATATTCTTGCATGTTGTCTTGTAAGTCCATAACACTGTTGATACCTTCAAATCCCAATCATCCCTATTCACATTGCAAATCTTTGTCAATGCATTTTCTAGAATCTTGTTAAAAGATTCTATTGTACCATTTTCCTAGGGATGGTAAGGTGTGCTCTTCTGATGAGGTATCTCGAATTATTTTGTCTTAGATTTGATTGTACTGTTAATAAAATGAGTTCCCTGATCACTCAAAAAAATTCTAGGACATACAAATATGGCACCACGTTCTCGAAGAGAAATCACGTTGCAGTTTCTGCACTAAAATCCTTTACTAGAGTTGCTTCTTCCCACCTGGTTAAGTATTTGGTCATAGTGATGATGTATCTGAATCCTAATCTCCTTTCTAGTGGATTAATGGGTCCAATGAAATCCACAACCCATTTATCAAACACTTGTAAATTTACTTGGGGCATAAGTGGCATTTCATCCCTTCTGGAGGGTTTTCCCACCCTCTAAGAGAAATCACAGGTCTGACAATATTCCTTTGCATCCTTATGTACTGTAGGCCACCATAATCCTGCGTGCAACACCTTTTATGTTGTATGATTTCCTGCATAGTTACCTCCATCTATGCCTTCATGTGCTTCTACTAGTACCATTGAGCGTTCGTGCTCCATCACACATCTTCTCAGAATTCCATCTGCACCTAACTTGTATAAATGACCTGCAATTAGCTGATAGTCTGCAACACACATTACCAACTTCTATTTTTGCGCAACATTAAATTCCTTGGGAGCCATTCTCGTGCTCAATAATCCAACAATGTCAGCAAAATAATCATCATCAATATGAATAGAAAATAAGTTAGCATTAGGAAAATTCTCCTCCAAGTTCTTTGGATCCTCTCCATTAGTAATTATTGATAGATGATATGGTCCTACATTCAATTTCCTTGGTTTTACTATGATTTTAAAATCATATTCCTGAAACAATAACAACCATCTACAGATCCTTCCCCCCAACACTAGCTTTTTCACTAGGTACTTCAAAGCAGAATGATCTGTAAACATCTTAAAATGTTGACCCAATAAATATTGTCTGAACTTCTTTAAGGAATATACCATACAACTTTCTAGTTCTTCTTAGACTCAGACAACTTTCTACTAGCAAACAATATTGGGTGATCAATGCCTCCTTCACCTCATTGTGCCAAAACTGCTCCAAGTGCAATGGATGAAGCGTCCACATGCACATGGAATTCTTCTGTCCAATCTGGAAAGCTCATAATTGGTGCTATCACCATATTCTCTTTCAGCATGTCTAATCTCTCTTGGCATTCATCATTCCACTAAAACCTGATTTCTTTCTTTAGTAACTTCTCCATGGGCGTAATAATCTTTGCATATTCCTTTATGAATTTCCTGTAGTACCATGTGTGGCCCAATGTTGCTCTGAACTGACGCACTGACATTGGTGGTGGTAAATTAACAATAATAACAATTTTTGCAGGGTCTACTATCAAGCCCTGTTTTCATACAATGTGTCTAAGTAGGATGCCAAAAAGTGTACTGAATATACATTTCTTAATGTTCAAGGAAATTTGACATTGCCTACATCTCTCTAAGATTAACCTCAGAATTTCTACATGGTCCTTCAATAAACTGAATATTGTCCAATCATCTAGATGAACTTATAAAAATTTATGTATAAAAACCTTGAATGAAGCTACTACTAATCTGGAAAATATTGCCAGTACATTCTTTAAACCAAATGGAATTACTGTGTACTGATATGATCTCCACTTTGTTGCAAATGTAGTTTTGCACTTGTCCTTTGGAGAAATTCTAATCTGATGGTAACCTAAAAATCCATCTGTGAAGGAGTACACTTCCTATCCTCCCACATTCTATAAAACTTCATCTGCAAATGGAGTAGGAAAGGGATCATGCATGCATGCATCATTTAATTTCCACATATCCACACATATCATAATACCACCAGTCTTCTTTTTCTGGACCACCATTGGACTAATCCACTATGATTCTTCCACAAGATCTATGATTCCTGATTCTAGCATTCTATCAATTTCTTCCTTCACCTTATTCTTATAGATGGGGTTTAATCTGTATGGTTTTTGTCTAACTTGACTTACATCTAGTCTGAGGGGTATCTTCATTTCTCCAAGTTCTCCTGCTACCCCTTTCATCTCTGAAAATGTGGTTGGGAATAAGTCACTATGATCACACAATAATTCAATTATCTTTTCCATTGTCTCACTATCCCAATAATCTCTGTTATCACATAAAGTTGTCAAAGGGTCATAGGACGATCAATCCCTTTGTTGCACAGGAACGTCCAAACACATATTGTTTCGGGCTTAAAATAGAAGTAGCAGTCGGGTTATATTTTCAATGGTGGAGATCCCAAGAGAAGTTCAGATAGATGACTCACATGTATTCGGCATGTCAAAGTTGTGCGAAGTCTAGTTCCAGACAGAAGCCCCAAAGTTAAAGATCGGGCGCCATATGTCCTTCTCCATCGAATGATCATGATTTACTTTGGGACTTCAGGCTTCAGGAGTTTTAGCTTCTCTTCTCCTGATTTCATCTGGAGTGTTTTCTCCTAGAGTTAAAGATCAAGTGCCACGCATCCTTCTCCATAGGATGAGAATTATTTACTTCGGGAGTTTCGGCTTCTCCCCTTTCACTTTCATCCATAGTGTTTTCTCTCAAAGTCCACTGATTGTTGTCGTGTGTCCATCCAAATATAATGGTGGTAGTTTACTTCAGGACTTTGAGGCTTCCCCTCTCATTTTCCTCAGGAGTACCTTCTCTTGGAGTTGCAGATCAAGCGTCGTGTGTCCCTCCGGATCAGATGGTCAATATTCACTTCGAGAATCTGGGCTTGGGGAGTTTCAGCGTCCCCGCTCTCATTTTTCTCCGAAGTGTTTTCTCCTAGAGTCCACAGATCCTTGCACGTGTCCTCTTCATATCGACGGTTGTCATTCACTTTGAAGATTCATCTCTACATGAAGAACGTCCTTGAGATTTGAAGTGCCAAAGTACATGGTAGTCATCAGTTCACGCTTGTGGCGCTCTCATCAATCATGACAGTTGGCATCCAATTGGCACCGACATGTGTCACTTATTTTTTCATGACACATCAGCATAGTGATGTCAGACCAATGCATCAGGTTATCCTCCAGGAAGTGTTCTTGTTCAACGCAAAAAGTAACGCCATATCCAAGCATGGTTAGAATGATCCTAAAGTTGGCAGGTAGATAAACCTTAGCGGTGGTGCCAAATTTATAAGGTGCGCCTAGATCACAGATTGTGACCAGATCGACGACCATGTTTCATTGCGGGGATGCAACATGCTCAAACGATAAAATTCTTGAGCGGTCCCGCAATTGAAACTATGGTATAGTAAACGATGTACGTGGTGGAAGGTGGTGAATTGCAGGCTCAAAAGAGGTCTGGGTCCAAACCACCTTCGACGTCCCCGAAATCACATGCTAATGAAATGTCAAATCCAAGAGCAACTCATGGCATCCCCATAGGTGTTAAGCCTCATCTTGATCCTAATGAGAGATTAGTTAATGAAAGAGGAGTGGTGGTTGAAACCTTGACTCACTCCTTAAATAGAAGGCATGGAGGGTCTCACCATGGATACTCAACTGTTAGTACGAGGTACCACGATGGTCGATTTTTTATGTAGGCCCATGCTAAGATGAGTTTGAGTCTGACAGGAGGATACATGCATAGTTTGATAGAAGAAGGTGCAGACGTAAGGCTTTGAATGAAATGGCCAAATCACACTCCTAGGAGTTGTGTACTGATCTGAGTATAAATCGATCAGTTCATTATTTTGTAAAGGAAGGGGGTGTTTTTCAGAGGCTGGAGAGCCGAGAGAGTTTTAGGAGCAGTGCTTTGTATGTTTCATTTTGGAAGACTCATGTTTGGATTGTAAATATCACGTTGTTAAAGATTCCTTTTAGTTGTTTTTATCAGATCGTCTTCTTATTTTACATACTGTTTATGTTTTATTTTCTGGATTTAATCTCTCTGATTTATGGATTCCTGAGGCAATGGAGGATCTGTTGTCATCTTGCCCATCTTTCATGGTTCAGTAGACATTTTTTGTTTCTCTTTATTTTCTAGATGTAATCTCTTTGATTTATGGATTCCTAAGGTGGTGGAGGATCTGTTGTCATCTTTCCCATATTTCATGGTTCAACAAACTTTTTTCGTTTCTCTTTCTTGTCTGGATGTAATCTCTCTGATTTATGGATTCCTAAGGCGGTGGAGGATCTGCTTTCATCTTGCCCATCTTTCATGGTTCACCAGTTGTTTTCTGTTTCACTTTGTTGTCTGGATGTAATCTCTATGATTTATGGATTCCTGAGGCGGTGGAGGATCTATTTTCATCTTTCCCATCTTTCATGGTTCAACAAACGTTTTTTGTTTCTTCTTGTCTGGATCGTTGTAAACCTTCTAATTTATGGATTCCTGAGGCGGTGGAGGATCTACTGTCATCTTGCCCATATATTATGGTATATCATTCAAACACCTTCTATCTTTCTTCTTCCCATCACCACTTAAACACTTTTGTTTGATAGGTAGCTTAAATTCATTCATTATTCACGATACTTATGACTCCATGCCCAATGGTCCAGGACTGATCTGTAGTTAGTTATGTTATATTTTCCTCTCTCTATAGTATTACTGATCCACCTACTCAAATAATTTTAATCCATTTTACCCTTTGTTTTGATGGGTACTAGGATTTATCCTCTTGCATTCAGAGGGTGACTCTCAGTGCTAACATTCCCTGGGAGAATGACAATGACCAGATCTGATATTTGATGGTGAACAAAGACCAGACACATTCAGACTGCATCTCATTCACCTGGTGACTCCATGACTGAAGAATCTAGTGGTGACTCCATAGTTTTAAGAATTTATATTTTCATATGGAAGCCATTTTGGATCTAAGTTTTTCTCCTTTTAATTTCTCTTATGTTCATGTTTTTCCAAAATGTTGTTCCTACTATGGATGAGTTCGATGATTTTTTCCTAGATTTAGAGAACATAGAGATGACAACCACGCAGAGCATCTACTTGATTTTCATGAACTCATGCATCATTGGGGAATACATCATGAGGATGTATTAATGAATATGCTCATGTACTCATTAGAGGGATATTCACGTGAGTGGTATTGATCCTTTCCCCCTGCTAGCATCTCCTCCCTAGAAAAGTTTCATGCAGTTTTCAATATGTATTGTCAAAAATTTTATTCCTATGAGTTAATTTATCATAGTTGTTGTGAGGAGTATAAAGTATGTGAAAATGAAGAAGATGCCTTGGATGAGGAATCAAATTTTTCTCTTCCCCGTTCATCTGCTTCTGATGAAAACTGTGTTTGTTGTCATAGTAAGGAAAGTGTAGAAATTGAGTCTATTCTGGAAGATGATGTTCTTTGTAGCCCTGCCTCTAAAAATCCTAGATATGAGAAACCTTCTTTTGACTCATATGATGATGATAAGATATTTCTTCCTTGATTGAATCTTGAAAGCTAGCCTGTGTTTGATAATAGAGAGTAGTTTTCTCATGTTGGGAAGAAGATACCTCTTGGCATGTCATTCAAGAATCCTCCTCTATTTGATCATTATGGAGACAGTGACGAAGATGATGAGGTTTTTATCGAAGAGAAAGGAATTGCCATCCAACCTTCTAATGAAAGTGAAATATTTTACCAAGAGCCATCCATTGATATACATGAAGCTATTTCTTGCCATTATCTAGCAGATGTCATCAGAGAAGACAAAAGAGAAGTGGATCAATATCCTGCATCAAACTTTCACTCACCTGTGATTTTCACAGAAATTCAATCATATGTGAGAAGCTATAAGGCAGAACAAGATTTTTGGTACTAACCCAGTAAGTTTTATCACCTATTATATGAACCTGTAGTGGAGTACATGGAGTTGCATTTCCTCAATGTATCAAAGACTCCAAGATTTATCTTACCTTCGTCATTGGGAGGTAATCTAAAGGATGTAATTAGTTTGCTATCACATTTTTGTTATCCCTTGTTGACCAGTGACAGAGTAAATAAGTTTTCAATTAGGAAGTTATTTGAATGGCTCTGGTGGAAGTTTGTTTTCACCTAACACATTGCAAAAGTCAGTTAGTCTAGGATTGTACATAAATAATCTCGTTCAGGAGCATATGTGTTTGTTTTCTTTTTATAAGTAGTGTAGTGTACATGCCAACCTATTTCCTTCAACAAATGTATCTGAGCTTGACTCCACAACCCAACAACTAAAGCACTTGAGCTGCTTGTTCCTGGCATCTCATAGGGAGCATGCCATCCCCTGTGGAGCCAAATGTTATCACATAAAGATGTGAAAGGGTTGCAGGAAGAACAAGCCCTTTTTTGCACAGGAACTTCCAAACGTAGCATTCAAAGAAGCTCATTTCAGGCTTAAAATACAAGTAGCAGTCGGGTTCAGTTTTCAACGGCGGAGATCCCAAGAGTAGTTCAGATCAACGACTTGTGTGTATTCGACATGTCAAAGTTGTGGGAAGTATAATGCTAGACAGAAGCCCCTAAGTTAAATATCAAGTGCCACACATCCTTCTCCATCAGAAGATCATGATTTACTTTGGGACTTTAGGCTTCAAGAGTTTTAGCTTCTCCGCTCCCGATTTCATCCGAATTTTTTTCTCCCGGTGTTAAAGATCAAGTGCCATGTGTCCTTATCCATCAGATGATCATGATTTATTTTACGAGTTTCGACTCCTCCCCTCTCACTTTCATCCAGAGTGTTTTCTCCCGAAGTCCACCGATTGTTGCCGCGTGTCCATCCAAATATAATGGTGGTAGTTTACTTTGGGACTTCGGGGCTTCTCCTCTCATTTTCCTCCAGAGAAGTTTCTCTCGGAGTTGTATATCAAGCGCCATGTGTCTCTCTAGATCAGACGGTCAATATTCACTTCGGGAATCTGGGCTTCGGGAGTTTCAACTTCCCCTCTCTCGTTTTCCTCAAAAGTAGTTTCACCTAGAGTCCAAAGATCCCTTCCGTGTGTCCTCCTTAGATCGATGGTCATCATTCACTTTCGAGCTTCAAATATACATGCAGACTATCCCTGAGTTGTGAAGTGCCAAAGTACATGGTAGTCATCATCTTAGGCATGTGGCGCTCTCATCAGTCATGACACCTTGTGTAATGTCCCCAAGGCCAAGCCCTGTTGTAAATCATGTCTATGAAGTATAAAGCTTGTTTTTGAACTGTAAKTCAAGTTTATAAGGCTGGTGAGCCAAGCTATATAAGCTAGTGGGCTTATATGTTATTAGGCCAGGGAGCCTAAGTGTTGAAGGCCAGGATCCTGATTTTTGTACATGCAATTATGCACAATATTAATACAAAACATATCTGCGTGTCAACTGACCACGATGAATGAGTGATGGGGGACTAAGATTCCACAAAACCTGGGTAATGGATTGGGGGATGGAAGGTTGGAGAGAGAGGCTAAGTGTGGAGCCTAGGGGCTAAGCCTAGGAGCTAAATTCCTTGGGAATAATATTTTAATATTATCCCAAAAGCCATGTGAAATCTATGTTTTGTCCTAAGTTCCTATGGAGGGATGCATGCAACTTTATGGGAGACATGTGTCAACCTAGGTGCATGTGATTTAACCCAGGAAATGAGTCGTGTTGGGGTTTCTTTTGCATTCCGTCGACTATTGCGTAGGACTGGGGTAGGAATTCCTCTAACCATCACCTGAATCTAGGGTTTGACATTCCAATTCCTCCATCCTCCATTTGTACGCATTTGGCCTCTATGATTGAACCTCTGTACACCTTACGCATCTCTGAAATCAGAGAGAGTCACGCTATGATTTAGCGTTGATCGTTTTTTTTTTCGGGTATCCATACCCATTTTCCCAATTGACCGTTGTGGCCACGCAGTGCTGGACTACGTGTGGCCTGCTGGCCATTGTGAGGGAGGTGATTTTTGTTGAAGAGGCAGGTTACCTAGTCTGTGAGTGACTCTCTCTAGGTGAGAGAGTGCGTGGAGGAAGTGAGAACTCCTAGAAGGAGTCCCATAGCTTCCATAGAGCTCAGAGACTTTTGGTCTGGTCTGTTGCTGAAGCCCAAGGGAAGGGAAGTTAGCAACTGATGGACTGTCTTGGTGATAGTGAAGGTGTATACTCCTGGGGTGGGATAGATATGTGGGGAATGAGACTCTATGGGCAGTGGGCATAAGTGGCTCCTGGGAGAGAATCCTTCTCCTGTGACTGTGTGTCTTCCTGTATTCCCTACCTAGCCTAGGAATCCCTACCTGATGGAGCTTAGTCCTAGCTCAGGGGTGATATACTACTGAGAGTGATGAGAAACATGGTCTAAGGCTAGGAGGTTCATGGAAGGTCTACACGTAGTTGGTGGATTACATCCAGTCTAAAAGATAAGTATATACATGCATATAATTTCAATTAAATATGCATGTCTATGATTCTAGCAATGTTTACATGTATTCCGCTGTATTCGTGAATTATTGTTAATGTCGTGGATTATGTATGCTAACGGTATTAATGTGCTTACGCTGTGTTTAATTGTAATTAAGCAATTGTCTTTCATAAGAATGCATAATATTTTACAGTAGTGTTTTTCCGCGTAGTAATGTTGGCCCAACCATGGGGTTGATGGTCGGGAACGTTACAGTATGGTATCAGAGCCTAGTTTCAACGCTGAGCCTGGATGGGCCGGATAAGTGATCTTTGGACCGAATTTTTGAGAAGAAATTGTGTCTGGAGGACTAATTTCAGACCTCAGAATGTTTCTGAGTGTCAACAGACTACTTGACCATGTTACAAAGCTCAGGAGGTGTAGTGGTATTATAAAACTGCATCCGGTATGGTATATGGCCATAGGGAGAGAGATAACTCCACACCAGAAGTGTTGGAGTCATAGAATCTGTTCGGGAGGAAAAGAGAACCCTCACAACCGTAAAATATGGAGAACGTGCACAAGGTTTAAAACCCTTTGGAGTTGCACAGTAGTGTGGAAATCGCGATACGTGAAATCTCGAATTCGTCAGGACCGTCCATCAGAAAGGACGCGTGGAGAGTGATCAGCCTTTCGCTGAATCGTGACTTGAAATGGTCTAAGGGTGAGTTCGTGAGAATTCATGAAACATGAATTCACGATTGGATCACAACCTTTGATCTAAGAAAGATCTGGACCATTAATTTTCCAAGAAGAAATTGACATTTCGGGAATAGGGAGGACAAAGGTGGAAAATCTTTCGACCTCATGACACATGAAATTTCGATACACAAAATGATGATGATATTTAAGTCGTCAGATCATGGGGAATCAGGACCATTCAATCAAGTAGATGAAAGTTCAGAAGGAGGGTACCAAGTCATTGGCTAGAAGTCCTTGAGAAGCAGAGTTCGACGGTCAGAATTATCTGTGGAAAACTCGCAAAATCGTGAGGACCGTAAGATAGCCAGAAGTTGCAAGGTGGTTAGTGGATGGAGAAACTCACTACCCTAGGATCCAGAATAAACGTGGGTCATTGATCATGGTTGGTTTGATTCGTTGGATCATTTTGTGAATTCAGGGATCGTGAATTTGGAGCGCAGGCCAAATTCTTGGTCACTCTAAGTCCCGAATCGCGAAAGAGATTAACAAGGGTAGAATCGGATAGTGGAGCGCTTCCAGGAAGAAGTGTTGAAATCCTGTGAGCCGTCAGATCCAGCCAACTAGTGAGGAAGTTAGGGTTGAAGAGCTTTTACAGGTGTAATCTTAGGAGAGATCTCGACCATCGGATCAGGGGAGGTTCATAGCCATTAATCTCATACATGAATTCCCATATTGGAATTCGGGGATTGAAGTGACAAGAGATTTGGAGTCGCTGCATCGTGAACTTCCAGTTCATGAAACTCCGAAAAGATCTGGACCGTTGGATCCAAATCATCGAGGATCGTTGGATCTCATACAAGAACTCGTGTATCAGAGTTCAGGGAATGAAGTGACCAATGTTTTGCGTCGCTTCATTTTGAACTCCCAGTTACTAAAACCCCGAAACCCGAAGTTATGAAGTCCCGAAATCTTCGAAGATAGAAGAACCATAGCAGATTTTAAACCATTGGATGTTGGGTAAATGTGGACTGTTGATCCACCCGATTTACGCGAATTTGGTAAATCGAAACTCCGGGAGATAGATGTGTGTACCTTAAACTCTTCGAAAGTCTAAATCTCGAGTAGCACCTAGTAGTCTAGCATTTGGTCACGATCTTTGGTAACAAGGGTAGGGGATAAGAAAGAGGGAGCTATTGCCCGAAAATTACAGAGTCGAGCAGAACTCGAAAAATTTGTGAAGTTGAAGCGTTTTCTTAAATCATAATGGTTTTGAATGTGTGGAATTTGTTAAGAAGGACGACCTGACAAATCCTTGTTGTTTGCACATGTGTTTGTAGAAGCTTAGAAATTGCCATAACCAAATAGGTTTGTTGTTGAGAGCAGAGAATGGAAGAGGTGTGGATTGCCTCCAATTCAGAGAACGAAAGAGAGGGAAGGAATGTCAACTTGGGAGTTGAAGGATCAAACTCTAATGGGTAAGGAAAAGAGATGGATAAGGAAGGACATATGATGAAAATCATTGAAAGATTGCATAAAGATGTCCATGCTCGCTGAGCTGATAGTCAAACGCTCATGAAAGTTAGGGATAAGCAGGGTGAATTCAACTTAAGGATGTTGAAGAGTCTGGAAAGAATAGAAAAGAAATTGGAAAAGGAGAGTGACTCAAGCAAGACAGAGAGTCACAGGACCCCTGAGAGGAAAAGAAGATCAAGGAGTGTCAACAGACATCATCGTCACTTCCCAAAGCATTCGAGTAGGGAAGCACATAGTAGTTCAAGCCCATATCCTACCAGAAAGCACAGAAGATCTAGGATGGATGAATTGAAAGGGGAAATGAACAAGATCAATCCTCCAACGTTCGATGGAGAACATAAGAAGGAGGAAGATGTCGAAACTTGGTTGCTTGGTATGAGGAAATACTTTCAACTGCAAAATTATTCCTCTCATGCAGAGGGCAGTATTTTCATGTATCAATTGAAGGGAAAGGAATCCATGTGGTGGGATCAACTTGTGCAGGTGCATCACATCAGGGAAAGGGACATCACATGGAAAGAATTCAAGAGGTATTTCGAGAGGAAATACTTAACTAAAAGATATTATGACAGAAAGATGAAAGAGTTCTTTGAACTCAAGTTGGACAACCATACCATTGATGAGTATGAACGAAATTTTTTGGAATTACTGAAGTATGTTCCATTCATCAAAGATGAGTCTGTCAAGATTCAAAGGTACCTGAGTGGATTACCGCCTCCTATTGGGGATAAGATTCAGTATGATGACCCAAATATTATGGAAGAAATGATAAGAAGAGAGAAGTGTTTATTTGAACAACAAAGAGAAAATCCTACCTTTCGGAAGGCTTGGGATGACCAAAAAAAGTTCAAGAAAGAACAGAGGCAGAAGGGAAATAAACCACCCTTTTTCAGAAACAATACTCAAGGACAACCGTCTCTTAGAGAGCCCAGGAAGGTTGAAGTGGGTGGGAAAATGTCAAGGCCGCCACCTATGGAATGTTGGGTTTGTAATGAAAACCATAGGTATAGGGATTGCCCCCACATAAATGATAAAGTAAGAGTTCTCCATAATGTTCAGCAGGTTGAAACAGTGGAGGACATGGACAGTAGAATTCTAAGGATCTACGCAACCCTGGACAACAAGCAAGTTGAGTATCAATCGCACATGATTGAAGTAGAAGGTATGATAAAAAACCAACCATTTACTATTTTAGTTGATTCAGGGGCTAGCCATAGTTATATAGACCCTAGAATGGTAGAAAGTTTTCATTTGATAAGAAACAAACATGAAAAGTCTTGGTTAGTGCAGATAGCTACAAGAACCAAGAGGAAAGTCACGAAGTTAGTCAAGTCATGTCCTATAGACATGAATGGACTGAGCACGAAGGCCGATTTGAACATTCTGTCGTTAGGCTCTTATGACTGTCTAATTGGGATGGATTGGTTGGACCAACACCATGCCATATTGGACTGTTAGAACAAGGCATTCACTTTCTTAGATGAAGAAGGGAATTAGAGAGCCATCCAAGGAATTCCTAGAGTTGTTACTATTAGAGAAATCTCAACAATGCAGCTGAAGAAGTGCTACAGAAAAGGTTGTCAATTATTTGCAGCCCATGTGGGGGAAACGCCTAAGGATAAGGTGTCAAGTATTGAGGATCATGAGGTACTTAAAGAGTTTGAAGATGTATTCTAGGAAGTACCTGGACTACCTTTGAAAAGGGATATCGATTTCTCTATGAACTTGATGCCTAGAGAAACTCCAGTGTCAAAGGCTCTGTACAGGATGAGTGTGATAGAACTGAAAGAGTTGCAGTTGCAGCTTGAAAAACTTCTGAAGAAGGGGTATATATGCCCAAACGTGTCACCTTGGGGTGCCCCAGTCCTGTTTGTAAATAATAAGGATGGAACGCTAAGATTTTGCATTGATTTCAGGCAATTGAACAAAGTAATGGTGAAGAGCATGTATCCTCTGCCAAGGATTGATGATCTCTTCGATCAGTTGAAGGATGCAAAGATCTTTTCGAAAATAGATCTAAGATCGGGATATCACCAAGTAAGAATAAAAGATGAAGACATCAACAAGACTTCCTTTAGAACAAGGTATGGTCATAACGAGTTCACAGTGGTTCCGTTTGGACTGTCAAATGCACCCACTGTTTTTATGAGCTTGATGAATGGAGTATTCAGGGACTATCTAGACAAGTTTGTCATCGTCTTCCTGGATGACATTCTGGTGTATTCTAGGACCGAAGAAGAACACGAACAACATCTGGGGATGGTGTTGTAGGTTCTAAGAGAGCACCAACTATATGCCAAGCTGAGCAAGTGCTTGTTTTATCAGGAGCGAATCCATTACTTTGGACATATTATCTCGAAGGATGGGATAACGATAGACCCTGAGAAGATTGAAGCCATTAGAGAATGGTCAACACCAAGGAACATAACGAAAGTTAGGTCCTTCATGGGATTGACTGGTTATTATGGAAGGTTCATCACAAGTTTTTCCAAGATAACTCATCCTATCAGTTCATTGCAAAGAAAGGGGAAGAAGTTTCACTGGACAGAGGGATGTGAGGAAAGTTTCCAACGATTGAAGCAGTTGTTAACCAGTGGTCCAATCCTGAGGATTGCAGATCCAAATGCAGATTTCATAGTATGAAATGATGAATGCAAAGAAGGACTGGGAGGGGTCCTTAGTCAGAATAGTTTCGTAATATGTTATGAGTCCAGGAAATTAAAAGAGCACAAGAAGAACTATGAAACCCATGACTTGGAGATGGCAACCATAGTTCATGCTCTAAATAAATGGAGGCATTACCTCATGGGAAGGAGGTTTGAACTTAGAAAAGACCATAACGGTCTGAAATATTTGTTTGATTAGCCAACCTTAAATGCTAGACAAAGTAGGTGGCTGGAATTTATGTGTGAGTACGACTTTGAGATCAAGCATATCAAAGGAAAGAAGAATAAAGTGGTTGATGCACTCAGCAGGAGGGTGCATGAATTACATGCTACAACCATTAGCGTGTATCAGACTGATATTAAAAATAGAATTCTGGAGGCTGCAAATGAAGATCTACAGTACAGAGAATTGGTAGCCAAGCTACAGCAGGGTAAGATGCCACAGAAGATGGAAATTTATAAATTGGAAACAGGTGGAATACTGCTGTACAAGAACATAATTTTTGTACCCAATGTCCAGTGCTTGAAACAAATGATTTTGTAGGAGATACATAATGTGCCTTATGCAGGGAACCCTGGATATCATAAAATAGTAGCAGCGGTCAAGAGCCATTAATTTTGGTTGGGTATGAAGAGAGAGATCACTGAATGCATCGCTAGATGTATGGAGTGCCAGAAAGTTAAAGTTGAGCATAGGCACCCAACAGGGTTGCTGCAACCTTTACCCATTCCTAAGTGGAAGTGGGAAGTAGTAATGATGGATTTTATTACGGGATTGCCCCGAATAGTCAAGCTGCATGATTTGATCATGGTGGTGGTGGAAAATCTTACAAAATTTGCCCATTTTATTCCACTGAAAACTACTCACAAGGAAGCAGATGTTGATGATATTTTCATAAAGGAAGTGGCACGATTGCACAAAATTCCTAAAAGAATTGTGTCCGACAGAGACCCGAAATTCACCTCGAATTTCTGGAAAGGATTGTTCAAAGGATTTGGAACGAATCTGAACTTTAGTACAACTTATCATCCTGAGTCTGATGGACATATAGAGAGGGTGAACAGAGTAATAGAAGACATACTAAGAATGTATATGATGGACAAACCATCAATATGGGAAGACTACCTACACTTGGTAGAATTCGCCTACAACAATGGGTATCGTGCATCGTTGAAGATGAGCCCATTTGAATCACTTTATGGAAGAAAGTGCAATACTCCAGTGAGCTGGGATAATCCAGCTGATAGAAAAGTAGTTGGGCCAAAGTTGCTCAAGGAGATGGAGGACCAAATGATAAAAATTAAGAAGAATTTGAAAGCTGCCCAGGATAGGCAGAAAAGTTATGCTCATAAGAATAGAACCCACAGAGAGTTCAAAGTGGGTGATCATGTTTTCCTGAAAGTGAAAGCTAACAGGAGTTCCCTGAAGCTAGGAAGTTGCGCCAAGTTGGCAGCCAGATTTTGTGGGCCATTTGAAATCCTGGAAACGATTGGGCTAGTTGCATATATTCTTGTATTACCTATATCCATGGATGTACATAATGTGTTTCATGTTTCATTTCTTAAAAAGTATATGCCTGATGCTAATCATGTAATTGATTGGAATGTGATCTAGGTGGAGCAAGAAGGTGTCCTGCAAGTGCATCTTGTGTGCATATTGGACATGAAAAACAAACATCTCTAGAATCGAGCCATAGGGCTTGTAAAGGTCCAGTGGACCTGGTACAGTCCTGATGACATGACATGGGAGCATGAATATGTTATGCGGGCAGAGTGCCCACATCTTTTTGAAAATTTTGAAAATCTTGCAGATGTAGTGTAAAGTTGCATTGAGGACAGTGAAAAAATAAGGGGAGGGGATTGTAATGTCCCCAAGGCTGAGCCCTATTGTAAATCATGTCTATGAAGTATAAAGCTTGTTTATGAACTGTAATTCAAGTTTATAAGGTTGGTGAGCCAAGTTATATAAGCTAGTGGGCTTATGTGTTATTAGGCCAGGGAGCCTAAGTGTTGAAGGCTAGGAGCTTGATTTTTGTACATGTAATTATGCACAGTGTTAATACAAAACATCTCTGCATGTGGACCTACCATGATGAATGAGTGATGGGGGACTAAGATTCCAAAAAACCTGGGTAAGGGAGTGGGGCCTAGAAGGCTGGAAAGAGAGGCTAAGTGTAGAGCCTAAGGGCTTAAGTCCTTGGGAATAATATTTTAATATTATCCCAAAAGCCATGTGAAATCTATGATTTGTCCTAAGTTCCTGGGGAGGGATGCATGCAGATTCATGGGTGACATGTGTCGACCCAGGTGCATGCGATTTAACCCAGGAAATGAGTCGTGTTGGGGTTCTCTTTTCCATTCCATCGACTGTTGCGTAGGAGTGGGGTGGGAATTCCTCCAACCATCACCTGAATCCGAGGTTTGACCTTCCAATTCCTCCATCCTCCATCTGTACGTGTTTTTCCTCTGTGATTGAACCTATGTACACCTTATGCATCCTTGAAACAAGAGAGAGACACACTGTGCTTTAGCGCTGATCGTTTCCGTTTCGGGTGTCCATACCCATTTTCCCAATTGACCGTTGTGGCCACGCAGTCCTGGACTGTGTGTGTCTTGCTGGCCAATGTGAGGGAGGTGATTGTTGTTGAAGAGGAAGGTTACCCAGTCTGTGAGAGACTCTCTCCAGGTGAGAGAGTGCGCGGAGGAAGTGAGAACTCCTGGAAGGAGTCCTGTAGCTGCCACAGAGCTCGAAGACTTCCCGTCCGGTCTGTTGCTGAAGCCCAAGGGAAGGGAGGTTAGCAGCCGATGGACTGTCTTTGTGACAATGAAGGTGTATACTCCTGGGGTGGGATAGACATGTGGGGAATGAGAGTCTGTGGGTAGTGGGCATAAGTGGCTCCTGGGAGAGAATCCTTCTCTTGTGATTGCGTGTCTTCCTGTATTCCCTACCTAGCCTAGGAATCCCTACCCAGTGGAGCTTAGTCCCAGCTCGGGGGTGACCTACTGCTGAGAGTGATGAGTAGCATGGTATAAGGCTGGGAGGTTCGTGGAAGGTCTACACATAGTTGGTGAATTACATCTAGTCTAAAAGATAAGTATATACATGTGTATAATTTCAATTAAATATGCATGCCTGTGATTATAGCAATGTTTACATGTATTCCGTTGTATTCGTGAATTATTATTACTGCCATGGATTATGTATGCTAACGGTATTAATGTGCTTATGCCGTGTTTAACTATAATCAAGAAATTATGTTTCATAAGAATGCATAATATGTTACAATAGTTTTTTTCCACATATTAATGTTGGCCCGACCATGGGGTTGATGGTCGGGAATGTTACACCTTGCATCCAGCTAGCACCGACATGTGTCACTTATCTTTTCATGACACATCAGTATAGTGACATTAGAACACCGCATCATATCATCCTCCAAGAAGTGTTCTTGTTCAACGCCAAAGTTAACGCCATCTCCAAGCTCGGTTAGAATGATCCTAAAGTTTGCAGATGGATAAAACTTATCGGTGGCGCTAAATTTAGCAGGTGTGCCAAGATCGCAGATCACGACTAGATCGACGACCATGTTTAATTGCAGGGACGTAACATGCTCAAATGATAAAATTCTTGAGCAGCCCCACAATTGAAACCATGGTATAATAAAAGAGCTACATGGTGGAAGGTGGTGAATTGCGGGCTCAAAAGTGGTGTGGGTCCAAACCGCCTTCGACTACCCGGAAATCACGTGTATCCAAGAGCAGTGCATGGAATCCCCCTAGGCTTTAAGCCTCATCCTGATCCCGATGAGAGATCAGTTAATGAAAGAGGAGTGGTGGTTGAAACCTAGAATCACTCCTTAAATAGATGACGTGGAGGGTCTGGCTGTGGAGACAAAACTGTCAGCCCGAGGTACCATGATAGACAATTTTTACCGCAGGCCCATGTTGAGCTGAGTTTGTGTATAACAGGAGGATAGACACATAGCCTGATAGAAGAAGGAACATACATAAGGCTTTGAATGGAATGGCCAGATCACACTCCTGGGAGTTGTGGACTGATCTAAGTATAAATCGATCAGTTCATTATTTTGTAATGGGGGGGGGGTTGTTTTTCAAAGGTTGGAGAATTGAGAGAGTTTTAGGAGAAATCCTTTGTATGTTTCATTTTGGAAGACTGAGGGCTTGGGTTATAAATATCACATTATTGAAGTTTCCTTTGAGTTGTTTTTATCATACCATCTTCTTAGTTTACATATTATTTATGTTTTATTGTCTGGATGTAATCTCTCTGATTTATGGATTCTTGAGGTGGTGAAAGATCTGTTGTCATATTGCCCATCTTTCATGGTTCAACATAGGTTTTTTGTTTCTCTTTATTGTCTGGATGTAATCTCTCTGATTTATGGATTCCTGAGGCAGTGGAGGATCCGCTGTCATATTGTCCATATTTCATGATTCAACATACGTTTTCTGTTTCTCTTTCTTATCTGAATGTAATCTCTTTGATTTATGGATTCCTGAGGCGATGGAGGATCTAATGTCATATTTCCCATCTTTCATGGTTCAACACACATTTTCTATTTCTCTTTCTTATTTGGATGTAATCTCTATGATTTATGGATTCCTGAGGTGGTGGAGGATTTGTTGTCATCTTGCCCATCTTTCATGGTTCAACAAACGTTTTATGTTTCTTCTTGTTTGGATCGTTGTAAACACTCTGATTTATGGATTCCTGAGGCGTTGGAAGATCTGCTGTCATCTTGCACATATTTTATGGTTTATTATTCAGACACCTTGTGTCTTTCTTCTTCCCATCACCACTTAAACCCTTTTGTCTGATAGGTAGTTTAAATGCCTTCATTATTCAAGATACTTATGACTCCATGCCCAATGGTATAGGATTGATCTGCAGTTACTTTTGTTATCTTTTCCTTCTCTAGAATCTTACTGATCCACCTACTCAAACCATTTTAATCCATTTTACCCTTTGTTTTGATGGGTATTGGTTTTATCCTCTCACATTCAGAGGGTGACTCTCAGTGCTAATATTCATGTCATCATTCCCATGGACGGAAATAAAGAAATATTCCTTGGAATAATGACAATGACCAGATCTAATGTTTGATGGTGAACAAATACCAGACACATTCAGACTCCATATCATTCACCTAGAGACTCCATGATTGAACAATCCAGTGGCAAATCCACAGTTTTAAGAAGTCATATTTTCATATGGAAGCCATTTTGGCTCAGATGTTTTCTCCTTTTAATTTCTTTTATGTTTTTGATTTTCCAAATGTTGTTCCTACTATGGATGAGTGGGGTGATTTTTTGCCCATATGTAGAGAACATAGAGATGACAACCCTGCAGAGAATCTTCTTGAGTTTCATGAACTCCTGCATCAGTGGGGAATACATCATGAGAATGTATTAATGAACATGTTCATGTACTCATTATATGAAGATGATCGTGATTGGTATCGATCCTTGCCCCCTGCTAGCATCTCCTCCCTGGAATAGTTTCATGCAGTTATCAATATGCATTGTCAAATATTTTATTCCTCTGAGTTAATTTATTAGAGCTATTGTGAGGAGTATAAAGAATCTGAAAATCAAGAATATGCCTTGGACGAGGAATCACATTTTTCTCTTCCCTGTTCATCTACATCTGATGAAAAATGTGTTTGTTGTCTCAATAAGGAAAGTGCAGAAATTGAGTCTATTCTGGAAGTTGATGTTATTTGTAGCCATGTATCTAAAAAGATGAGATATGAGCAACCTTCTTTTGAATCATATGATGATGATAGTATATTGCTTCCTGGATTGAATCTTGAAAGGAAGCCCGTGTTTGATAATAGAGAGCAGTTTTCTCATGTTGGGTAGAAGATACCTCTTGGCATGTCATTCAAGACTCCTCGTCTATTTGATCATTATGGAGATAGTGATGAATATGATGAGGTGTTTATTGAAGAGAAAGGCATTAGCATCCAACCTTCTAATGAAAGTGAAAGATTTTACCAAGAGCCATCCATTGATATACATGAGGTTATTTCTTGCCATTATCTAGAAGATGTCATCGAAGTAGACACAAGAGAAGTGGTTCAACAGCCTGCATCAGAGTTTCACTCACCTGTTCTTGCAACATACATTCAATTAGATGTGAGAAGATATAAGGCAGACCAGCCTTTCCAATACACACCCAGTTAGTTTTTTCACCTATTATATGACCCTGTAGTGGAGTACATTGAGTTGCATTTCCTCAATGTATCGAAGCCTCCAAGATTTATCTTACCTTCGTCATTGGGAGGTAATTTGAAGGATGTAATTAGTTTGCTGTCACAATTTTGTTATCCCTTGCTGACTAGTGACAAAGTAAATAGGTTTTCAATTAGGAAGTTATTTGAATGGCTTTGGTGGAAGTTTGTTTTCACCTAGCACATTGTAAAAAGTCAGTTAGTCTAGGATTTTACATGAATAAGCTCCTTCTGGAGCATGTGTGTTTGTTTTATTTTTTTAATTAGAGTAGTGTACATGGCAGTCTGTTGCCTTCCACAAATGTATCTGAGCTCAACTCCACAACCCAACAGCTAAATCAATAGAACTACTTGTTCTTGGCATCTCACAGAGAGCATGCCAACCCCTATGGAGTCAAATGTTATCACATAAATATATCAAAGGGTAACAAGATGACCAAGCCCTTTGTTGCATAGGAACGTCCAAATGCAACATTCAAAGTAGCTCATTTCAGTCTTAAAATACAAGCATCGGTTGGGTTAAATTTTCAACGACGGAGATCCCAGGATCTGTTCAGATCAACAACTCACGTGTATTTGTTATGTCAAATTTGTGTGAAGTACAGCGCTAGACAGAAGCCCCGGAGTTAAATATCAGGCACCATGCATCCCTCTCCATTGGATGGTCATGATTTACTTCAGGAATTTGGGATTCGAGAGTTTTAGCTTCTCCGCTCTCGATTTCATCTAGAGTGTTTTCTCCTAGAGTTAAAGATCAAGCGCCACACGTCCTTCTCCATCAAACAATCATGATTTACTTCGGGAATTTTGGCTTCTCCCCTCTCACTTTCATCTAGAGTTTTTTCTCCCAAATTCCATTGATTTCTACCGTGTGTCCATCCAAATCTAACAGTGGTAGTTTACTTTGGGACTTTGAGGCTTCCCCTTTCATTTTCCTCTGGAGTACTTTCTCCCGAAGTTGCAGATCAAGTGCTGCGTGTTCCTCCAGATCGGATGGTCAATATTCACTTGGGGAATCCGAGCTTTGGGAGTTTCATCTTCCCTGCTCCCATTTTCCTCCGAAGTAGTTTCTCCCTGAGTCCACAGATCCCTTGCATGTGTCCTCCTGAGATCGACGATCGCCATTCACTTCCAAGCTTCAACTCTAGATATAGACCGTCCTTAATCTTTGAATTTCCAAATTACGTGGCAGTCATCAGTTCAGGCATGTGGCACTCTCATAATTCATGACTTCTTACATCTAGCTGGTGTTGACATTTGTCACTTCTCTTTTCATGACACATCAGCATAGTGACGTTAGACCACCGCATCACATCATCCTCCAGGAAGTGTTCTTGTTCAACACCAAAATTAACGCCATCTCCAACCGTGGTTAGAATGATTCTAAAGTTTGTAGGAGGATAAAAGTTAGCGGTGGCACTAAATTTAGCATGTGTGCCCAAATCCCAGATCACAACTAGATCGAAGACCACATTTCATTTCAGGGACACAACATGCTCAAACAATAAAATTGTTGAGCGGTACCGCAATTGAAACCATGGTATAATAAAAGAGCTACGTGGTAGAAGGTGGTGAATTATGGGCTCAAACGTGGTGTGGGTCCAAACCACCTTCAACGACCCCGAAATCACATGCTTAGAAAATGTCAAATCCAAGAGCAGCACGTGGCAACCCCCTAGGCATTAAGACTCATCCTGATACCGATGAGATATTAGTTAATGAAAGAGGATTGGTGGTTGAAACTTCGATTCACTCCTTAAATAGAAGGCATGGAAGGTCTGGCCATGGAAACAAAAGTATCAACCCGAGGTACCACGATGGAAGATTTTTCCTATAGGCCCATGTTGAGCTGATTTTTCATCTGATAGGAGGATACACGTGCAGTCTGACAAAGGAAGGTGCTGACGTAAGGCTTTAAATGGAATGGCCAGATCACACTCCTAGGAGTTGTGGACTGATCTGATCATAAATCGATCAGTTCATTATTTTGTAAAAGGGGGGGTGTTTTTCAGAGGCTGGAGAGATGAGAGAGTTTAAGGAGCAGTGCTCTGTATGTTTCATTTTGGAAGACTGAGGACTTGGATTGTAAATACCACGTTATTGAATATTCCTTTGAGTTGTTTTTCTCAGACTGTATTATTGGTTTACATATTTTTTATGTTTCCTTGTCTGGATGTAATATCTATGATTTATGGATTCCTGAGGTGGTGGAGAATCTGTTGTCATATCGCCCATTTTTCATGGTTCAGCAGAGGTTTTATGTTTCTCTTCTTGTCTGGATGTAATATCTCTAATTTATGGATTCCTGAGGCGGTGGAGGATCTGTTGCCCTCTTGCCCATCTTTCATGGTTCAACATACGTTTTATGTTTCTGTTTCTTGTCTAGATGTAATCTTTCTGATTTATGGATTCCTGAGGTGGTGGAGGATTTTCCATCATCTTTCTCATATTTCATGATTGAACAAATGTTTTTTGTTTCTCTTTCTTCTCTAGATGTAATATCTATGATTTATGGATTCCTGAGGTGGTGGAGGATCTGTTGTCATCTTGCCCATATTTCATGGTTCAACAAATGTTTTATGTTTCTTCTTGTCTGGATCATTGTAAACCCTCTGATTTTTGGATTCCTGAGGCGATGGAGTATCTTATGTCATCTTTCCCATTTTTATGGTTTATCATTCACACACCTTCTATCTTTGTTCTTCCCATCACCACTTAAACCCTTTTGTCTGATAGGTAGCTTAAATGCCTTCATTATGCACGATACTTATGACTCCATGCCCAATGGTCCATGACTGATTATCAATTACTTCTGTTATCTTTTTCTCTCTCTACATTCTTACTGATCCACCTACTTAGACCATTTTAATCCATTTTACCCGTTTTTTATGGGTACTGGGCTTATCCTCTTGTAGTCAAAGGGTGACTTTTAGTGCTAATAATATCCAATGTTGTCTATCTTGGGCTTCTCTTTAGTCCCAATATTGACCTTTTTAATCTTCATAGGTGCAGTGAACTCTTCTGATTGTAACCAGTGTCCTTCCAACCATCTTTCGACTTCCCCTTCTACTATTTGTATGTCATGTGGGTTGTCTTCTACTTCTTAATCCTCTATGACCTAATAATAGTAAACTAACTGTTCAAGTGTTTCTTTTCTGTAATATTTGTCTATTGTCACTTTATCTACCCCATAATCTTCAAATGTCTTCCTTTTGATCCTTTGTGATGTTATATCCACCCATGTATTTTCAATTTCAAATGCAAAGGTCCTAATAAAGTTTTGTTGCATTGTGCCTCAACTCACATTTTCTCTTCCCTGTTATTTCTCATTGTACCGGTTAGTAGGTATCCCATCTAATGTATGAATAAAGTAATGAATCCATTCCACTGGTGGTACCAATCTCTAGTTAATGAAACAATAATTTATGTGATGTCTTGGGTTCCCTCTTCCATCATACTTTGGTAAGGGTCTATCCTACTAAGTCCTACCAAATCTTATGCGCATCAGTTGTTTACACTGATACCAATCCTGAATTACCTCCTTATGTGAACCTCACCATCGTGCAGGTGTGTATCAAAGTGCTATATCCAAAACTAATAATATCTAACTACCCAAAACCTATAATTCAAACTATTTCAAGAAGTTTTCTAAATTTTCCTTTTCAGTAAATATGGAAAACTATCTTACTTTTGTCCCAATCCATCTTACTGCACGTGTAACTCTGTCACACCTTCTAGCAGAGACTTCATGCAATCTTTGCTACCAGTTTTCTACTCCAGTATCTGAATGTGACATGTAGGAATTGATACTCCTCCAACTGAGTACTCCATCTGCAGTTGCATTCATATAGTATTCCTCTTGCGTAGTCATCCTATACAACTAGTTCACATAATCCTCTAGAACACTGTCATGCACAGGTTCTACATATCTGTTACAATCTGATGGATGTAAAGGTCTTACTACCTTAAAGTTCCCAACTTCAAATATCATCTTTCTAGTCTTTAAATTAATTATGGTTTGATTATCAAAATCCCAATCAATTCCCAATAGTACTAGAAATTATATAGAATCATCCACCATATCCATTAGTTCAAAGCCTGTTGTGGTGCACACACCATCTAAATCCATTGTTGTATTCTTCAATCTATCTATGGGAATCACTCTCTGCTAGTTTTGTAGCTTCAATTGGATATTGAAATACCCTAGTATAGGTTCTCCCATTTCTTCCCAAGTCTTCTTTGGCAAACTTTTGACATTTGATCCTAAGTCTAGGATAACATTTCCCATATTAAAGTCTCCTATATCCACATTCAATATGAATTCTCTGCTAGTTATTTTCTTTCTATGGACCTGATTGATATTATTTGGTTATGTTCCTATCCCTTCATCTATGCTATATTTATGAAGCATAATTTTAAACAAATTCATGGCATTCTTATCATTAAGTAATTTAAATCAAGATTCCAGGAAATTCTTTAAGTTACTTACTTTCTCTATTTTCTCTTCTTTGTAAGTATGATCCAAAGATTGAGGCATATAAAAAATAGGAGTATCATACCTCTACACATTATTCGATGTGGAGACTTTATTCTCCTTCATGAACTCCTTCTTTGATTCCTTGAAAGTTTCCTTCTCCTTCTTTGCATCAAATTGTTGTTGTCGCTGAGTGTTCTTCTGAATCCAACACTGAGATTCCTTCTTCTGATCCTGTGCATCTTCTCCTGTATTCACTCCTCCTCTATTCACTGTATTGATGTTCCTACCAGGATCCCTTATTTCTGTAACAATCTAATGCACATTCTGGTTATTTAAATTTCGCTTCTCCTGTATCTTTGTCATGAACTTCGGGCACTTTTCTGTCACATGATCTTCTATGCGAAAGCACATACATGTTTCTACTGGTTGAGGAAAATATCTAGAATAGTGTCCTTACTATTGATAGTTATGGAAGATAATAGGCCCTCTACCTCTTCCCAATCCTCCTCTTCCTCTACCTCTGAATCATCCTTTGTTCCCCTGTGGATCCATGTTCTGTTGATGATATTGTGGTGCATGATTAAACTACATGGGTTGTTGAAACTGTGGAACTCCGTGAAATTGTTGCGCATTGCCAAAATGTGGTGCAATCTATCATGCCATCAACTCAACATGCATTTTATATGTTTCTGAGGTTATTTTCTTCATTAACTCCAGAGTTCTACAATTTTTTTATTCATGTCCTATTGACTTACAAATATACATAAAGTACTCTTCGATTTTGTCTTGTACTTCTGCATCATAGGGAAATGATATGGATCATGCGCATGCATCTTGCATATTTGACAACAAGTCCCTCTTATAGGCAATGGATTTGGCAGCCCTACTCCCAGGTACTATGCAAATGTCAGACACTCATTCTTGTTATTTCCCTCTGATATGCACAGGGTACACCACACTGCTTCTCTTTTCTCCCTACTTTTATTCTGATTTAATTGCAATGTCAAGTTCTTCAGGTCTTCCTTCAGCTCCTCTATAGCTGGATCTGTCTTCTTATACTGATTCTCTTATAACTACATTGTTTCTTGTAGTTCCTCTACACGGGTTTGAAATTTTTGTTGTCTCAATGGATATTTAAAGTGTGGTAATAGAGAACTTATAAACAATTATCTTTGTTGCATGTCATAAATGGGATACTTTAGTTTACCTTTCAATGTTCCATACAGACTCTCCTAGATTTTTTCTAACCTCAATCATCTCATTCATAAATCGATCCTCTGATTTTGGCCTCTAAAACTCCATGATCAATTCCTTCTTGATCTCTGCTACTGTTCTTGGCACACCCTATGGATGTTTTACTTCTAGACTCATATACCAATCCAATGAAGAGTTTCTGAATGTTATTGCTAGCTGTGCGACTTTTGTTGCCTCATCAATGACTCTTTTCACTTCCCATATTCACTCACACACTAATAGGTGATTCTCTGGGTCTTTTGATCCATCCCCATGAAACTATGGTAATATTATTGTTGTATCTATGCCTTCCATTTTTGAATGTGATGTACTTGCTTCGCGCAGTATTACTATCTATGTACTATTGTTCGGACTTGAACTCCCACTAGTGTTTCTACTAGTAATTCGACTTGTACCACTACCTATATTGTTGCTGGTACTTCCACTTGTACCCTCACTTCTATTCTGATCTCCTAGATTATTTTGACCATCAGTCACTTGTTCTCTAAACAACTCTTTCTTCATCGATGTGTTAGTTGTACATGGGGTTGTAGGTTCTACACCGATTCAGATCTAGACAGGGGTACCTGCTTCCTCATTAAATCCCTCTCCTCTGGTCTTTATTTCTTATTTGGCACACAATATTTATTCAATGTGATCCATAGCATGGAGATCCTCTACCTCTTCCTCATCACTCTCCAAGCCTTCCCTCTCGACTACTACTATTTTCTTCCTATTGAGCTTATACTAGTAGGGTCTTCCACTGCACATCGTTCCTTCCCTCTGCATAATTTCATGGATCTCCTCTCGATCCATAATAATTGGATCTTTCTCTTTATTGCGCTCTTTTCTATCCATTTCCACCTCCATCTTAGACCTTCCTCAGTGTTCCCCCTAACTCTCCCATGCACGCATGGTAGTTTAGTTGTCTGATTCCATAGTTAATACCCATTTATCATGCAATAATATCTTGATCGAAGTGTACAATGACATGATGTACCTTCCCCTTGGGCCCTTAAGAAACTCATGTTCTACTACACTATAATATTTTGATGTGTCTACCGTGAACTCAGTGATATACCCCACTACAATGTTGTATAGCCATAAATCTACTGCATGCGTGAATTTGTTATTTACCCTTTTTCAACTACATGATACTTTCTTCTATCCACTCCACTAATCCAACTCTATTCGTCGGATGGGTATCTTTCAATTGTGTTATCCACTTATGCAATAGCGTGGAAAACTCACTAAATAAACTCTCATGTATTTTTTTGAATACGTATATTTCCAATTATTTTCTTGGCTTAAAGCTAGGGCTTCAATTATCTTTATGGGAAAAATCTAGTTCATGCACTATTGACCATCTTTCAATATCCACTTTTGTGGCGTTCCAACCTAAAAATATCCCCTTTCTTAAACCCTCACACTATACTGTGTCATAAATCCCTCCCGATCTAATCTTATGAGTTACAACTAGAAACGAAACCATTGTTGGTTACTTATGGGCTAACCTAAGTTCTAGCTACAGGATTACCAACTTCCCTTCTACCATCGGCCCTTTTGGATAATAGAAGGAAACACAGAGAAAAAAGTGCACTATGCAATCTCACCCGAGATGGATTCAATGAGTGGACACAAGAATCAAATGTTTGCAACCCTGGGATGGGATGTGTTTCTCTCTCAGAGGCATTAGACCCACTCAACGTCTAACCCTCGAATACCCATATATTATGCTAAATCTAACTCTTACAAGTGACACATCATATAACCAACATAATTTAGTAACCATTATAGCATCATGTATTCAATGATAGGTATCCATCTATTGTAACATATGATTAATATCTAAACACTAGCTATGTCATTCTTTCATTTAGTGTTGTTCTATAGTTCTCCCCTTAATGCGCAGTATTATTTCCTTTATCATTGAACATGTTCATCATAAATTCATCAAAGAAAATGTAACCATAAATACTGCAAACATTCACACATAACACAGATATATTGTGGTTCACCCCCTCCTGGGATACATCCACAAATATTTTTTGCTTGGGTTCTTTATTCATACTCTTTGAAAAATCTAGTGTTGCGCACTGTACAATCCTTCTTCCATTACATGCGATATCCATAGATCGAAATAGTTCTCACAACTATGAGAACTTCTAACCAATCTATCAAACTGTCTAAAATGACTAACTAACTAACTCGCCAACAACAACTTTTACAGTCCTAATACATTCTACTTATACAAACACTGGGAAAAATCCCTTACAAAAACCCTAATCCTAAGTCGATTATTTTTCTCCACTTTTCAACTGCTCCTTCTCGGCTGATCCTTGATCCAACCAATCTCCAAGTCAGTGCTTGTCCACATTCCAACTTCTCCGCATTAGTTTTTCCACTTTGTAACATTTTTCTTGACGTTTCTTTTCCTCTTTTTCCAATGCTTCTTTTCTTCTAATTTTGGCATGCTCCCCTATTTTTTGGTGCTATCTTGAAATCCTCAATTTTTCCTTGGTTTTCTCCCAAAATTGGCCTACGCCAACAGATGGGTTTATGTATTTCTTGGAATTAAGGAACCACTTGGCCTTCCCCCCAATAAGCTCTTGTAATTGTTATTCTATATTAAAACTAAAAATGGGTAAATACAATATAAATTAAATACTTATCCCCTCAAGCCCCCTCTCTTGTGGAATCACAACCCCTTATAACTGTTGTCCTTATCTGTCTAGTAGCCAGTGATATATTTATTATTAAAAATGATCAAAACATTATATTTCTTAGGCACACTAGCCTCTTTCAATTGTTTGGGTACTCTCGCCTTTCATAGATTAAAAAAATACATTATTTAACACAGGGCTCAAAACCAGGGTGTTACATCCCCTCCCCCTTATTTTGGCATTGTCCTCGGTACATATACAAAAAAGAAAACAAAATTTCAAAATTTATTCAAAACATTGTGGGTACTCTTCCCGTATGGCATATTCAATTTCCCAAGTAGAATCGTTAGGATCGTAGCAGGTCCACTGGAATTTTACCATCTCTATAACTTGATTCCAAATAATTTAGACTTTTTTGTCCAATATTTGCATTGGCTAGACCTGAAAGCCTTCCTCTGTCTCTAACTGAATCATATCCCAATCAATGACATGGTTAGGATCATGTATATATTGTTTTATCCAAGAGACATGAAATACATTATGCACATTCATGGGAGTAGGAAATGAAAGCATGCATGCAACTGACCCTATTATTTCCAATATCTCAAATGGACCACGAAATCTAGCTACTAGCTTTGTAAAATTGCCCAACATCAAAGATCTCTTATTGGGATTCACTTTTGAAAGAACATGCTCCCCCACTTTAAATTATCTAGCTGTCATGTTTTTATCTAGATAAATTTTCTATCTATCTTGAGCTGCCTTTAAATTTTGCTTAATTCTAACCATCTGGTCTTCCATATCCTTGAGCAATTCTAGCCCAAGTACCACTTTTTTTGTTGGGTTTCCGTAGCTAGCTGGAGTATATCATTTCATACCATACAATGATTCAAGTGGGTTAATTTTTAATGAAGCCTAATACCCATTATTATAGGCAAACTCAACCAATTGCAAGTAATCTTCCCACTCTCAACATGTCTTCAATTACTTGGTTGACCCTCTCTGTCTTCCCATCTGATTGTGGATGGTATGCTATGATAAAGTTCATATTTGTACCAAATCATTTAAACAATCCCCTCCATAAATTTGAAGTAAACTTTGTATCTCTGTCTGTGACAATTTTCTTAGGTATCCCATGCAACCTAACAATCTCCCTCATGTAAATTTCTGCAATATTAGTTGTTGTATGAGTCATTTTTATGGGAAAAAAATGAGCAACACTTGTCAATTTATGAACCATGACCATGATTGAATCATGTTGTCTTGTTGTCTTGGGCAATTTAGTTATAAAATAAAGGTTACCACTTCCCATTTCTTCTCTGGAATTGGTAATGGATGTAGCAAACCCATTGGGTCCTTATGCTCAGCCTTCACTCTCTGGCATTCCATACATATGGCAATGTAATCATCCACATATTTCTTCATTGTTGGCCAAAAGAATTGGCTTCTTACTGCTGCAATTGTTTTCTAGTAACCGGGATGTCCGACATATGGAACATTATGCATTTCTTTTAATACCAAATTCCTAAGTTCTCCGGAACTAGGAACATATATTCTATTTTTATGCATAAGTAATCCATCTTCCTTCATCTCATTTTCTTTAATTTTCCGCTGTACATTTTCCTGCTATAATCTTTCTTTTACCTCTGGGTAATGCTAATCTGTGACAACAACATCTAAAATTATGCTCTTTAAATCTGACTAATGCATACTAACAGTTGTAGCATGCATGAGATGTACTCTTTTACTAAGTGCATCGACAAATTTATTTTCTTTTCCTTTGATATGATTGATGTCAAAAACGTATTCACTTAAAAATTCTAGCCATCTCGTTTTCCTGGCATTCAAAGTTGGTTTTTCAAAAAGATATTTCAGACCATTGTGGTCTGTTCTTAATTCAAATCTCTTCCGCATGAGATAATTCCTCCACATCTTCATTGCGTGAACAATGACAAAAAGTGCCAAGTCATGTGTGGCATAGTTCCTCTCATGTTATTTAAGAGTTTTGGACTCATAACCAATGACATGTCCATTTTGAGTGAGGAATCCACCAATTCCTTCCTTGCATGCATCTGTACATACCACAAAACTTTCATTTGGGTCAGCAATATTTAAAACAGGTGCACTAGTAGGTAGTTCTTTCAACAAATAAAATTTATCTTCACACTCATATGTCCATTCAAATTTAATTCCCTTCTTTTGTAAAGAAGTGATGGGATGAGAAATCTTATAGAGCATTGTTATAAATATTCTGTAGTAATCAACTAATCCCATAAAATATATATCTTCTGAAACATTCCTGGGTGTTGGCCATCCTCTAATGGCTTCAATCTTCTATGGATATAATGGTATACCTTGTTCTGAAATAATGTGTCTTGAGTAATGGAACTGTTCTTGGTAAAAATAACACTTACTAAGCTTGGCATACACCTGATGTTACCTCAGCACTTGCAATACTAATCTTAGGTGATGTTCATGCAATTCCTCTTACTTAGAAAAGAAAAGTATATCGTCCAAGAATACTATGAAAAACTTATCCAAATAATTTTTGAATATAGCATTCATTAAGGACACAAAGATAGATGGTGCATTGGATAGTCCAAATGGAACCACTACAAATTCATAATGCCCATACCTGGTTCTAAAGGTTGTCGTATTGATGTCTTCTTCCTTGATTCTTACATGATGGTACCCTGATCTCAAGTCTATCTTTCAAAATATCTTCTCCCCTCCTAGTTTATCAAAGAGCTCATCAATTTTGGGTAGAGGGTACTTGTTATTAACAACCGATTTAATCGGTTGTTGGAAGTCAATACACAACCTCAAAGTTCCATCCTTCTTTTTGAAAAAAAGTATTGGTTCTCCCCAAGGTGAAACACTTGGACGTATGTACCCTTTCTTCAAAAATTCTTCCAACTACATTTGCAATTTTTTTAATTCTAGTGTACTCATTATGTAAGGTGTTTTGGATACCGGGGCAACTCCTGGCACTAAATCAATAGAGAAATCTATCTCCCTCTTTGGTGGAAACCCTGGTATTTCTTGGGATACATATTCAAATTCTTGTAGTACCAAAAATTCTTCAAGGCTTGGCCCGTTTGTGTTTTCTGGCTCCTCCACATGGGATGCATACAATTGACATCCTTTTTTGAAACATCTCTTTAGCTGTAAGGATGAAATATCCCTTATATAGATGGGTCTTGGAACTCCTTTCATAGTTCTCTATTTTCCTTCTTCATCAAGACATGGAAGTGTCTTGTTATGACAATCTAGGACAACATGATGCTTGTCCAACCAATCCATTCCAATTAGAATATCATAAGACCCCAATGGTATAATATTTAGATCAACATTAGTATTCACACCATTAAGACTTATGGAACAACCTTGACCATATCATGGATTCTCCTTTTGGCTCCAGTGGCTAGCTGAACCAAACTTGATTTTTCAAGCTTACTTTTCTGCAAACGTAATATATCTACTATTTTAGGATCAATGTGGCAATGAATTGCTCCTGAATCAATTAAAATAGAAACAGACTGATTAATGATATTACCTTCCATCTCGATCATATTGGATTGGTACTCTTCTTGTCGATCATCTAAGGATGCATAAATTCTTCGCATGTCTTGTATTGTTGTATCCTCTTGGATGTTGTGCATGGTCTTCACACTGTCCTTTCTATGAGGGAAATCCTTGTACACATGATCTTCTTTGCATCCCCAACATTGTATTGGTGGTATTCCCCTTTTTCCCAAGGAGTCTTCTCTCTTGGATTCATCCTTAGAATACTGGTCTTGATGATGTTTATTAGGGCTATTTCTATTGAAATGAGGTTTGAATCCCTTCCTCCTCTGATCCAATTTCTCCTTCTTCTTATCCTTCCAAGATTTATGCATGGATTCTCTACCCTTGCCTTTCTCATACAGGTACTTAGCCTTCCTGATGGTCTTAGTCAAATTCCTAGGTTCATTATATTGATTTTTCTCTTTATAAAAGGATGGTAGTCCACTAAAAAACCTTTGTACTTTCACCTTCTAATATTTTATAAACCCCACATAATTTAGCAGCCCAACAAAATTCTTTTCTTACCCTTCCATGGTCATGCTTCCCAGCCCGAGTTCAAAGAACTTCTACATTTTCTTGTCACAGAAGTGTCCTGAGAGGTACTCCTTCTGAAAATATTTCTTGAGATGCTTCCAAGTGATCCTACTTTCATTAATGTGGTCAACTTTCTTCAGTTTGTCCAACCACATAGCATCTTTCCCATGTAAATGGTATGTGGAAATTCTGGCTTCTAGGTTTGATGAGTAGTTATGTAATTGAAATTACCTCCCGAGTCTAAGAAGCCATGCCTCAACATCATCTTCCCTTCCTCTTTTACCATTAAAGGATGGTGGCTTAAGCGTCCTCAACTCACCTTGCAAACTGTAAAATACATGTCTTCTTCTTTGGTGCCTAACATGAGACACCTATGGACTACTTAGGGAATATTTAGATGCATAAATTTTCCTTGCTTAATAGGGAGGTGAGTGATGTCTATGAGTTTTTCTAGAACTTATTGAATAACAAGTTATTCTATGGTCATCTCTTGTTTCATGACATCTTCCCTCTTTCTCTTGTTTCGATTTTGATCCATTCTTTTTTTTCCTCTGCAACTGATTTAGGATTTTCATCACTTGAGCACTTATCTGATTTTTTTCTCTTATCCATCTCTCATTGTCTTCTTTGTAACTCTTCACTTATATTTTTAGGCTTCTCACAGTTTTTATCAATGTTTATTTCTCCCCTCTGTCCTAGTGTCCGTTGGATTTTGTCTTTGCATTACCAACACTGATATTATAACCTTTGGCCTCTTTATCATGGTTGTGAGATTCCTCTTCTTCCATTTTCTTGAATATACATTCTTATACTGAAATGATATGTTTACACTCCCTAATTCTACAAAATGTGCAAGCAACCATTTTGTTAGAATTATGCATATTAATTTTTTTTTCCAAACAATGCTACAGGTCCTTCTTCTTCTCAATTCATGAAGAATATATTATCATGCTCCATATTATAACAATTCCATGTTATCCTTTAGCTGGTACAAAATTTAATTCTACACAGGCGCTTCCTTCAAACCACTTTACATGTGACCATGGTCTTATTCACTCTTTAGCGCCTTCCTTTGTAATTGTCTACACAAGATATTGGTCAAAAACAATGTCTGAGGGATTGGTTACTTCTTGATCCCTTTTCGCCTCAAATTTACCCCTGTTACCTTTTCATGAAACAGACGCTGGGACCAAGTCCTCCAGACTTTGGCCTTCATCTATTCTCCCTTTTCAATCTTATGATTCTCCTGGATTTAAACTTCATCAAATCCCTTCCAAAAACTCTACTAGAAGATCAGATGTTCAAGATTTAATCTCCCATTGATTGGACGGTCCCGCCCCATCTAGAGGTTTCAACGAGATCGACAGTCACAACTTAATCAGACATTGAGATAGACAACCCTTAATCGATTCTAAACTTCATCATTCCGAGACTTTGGAATATTACAGCTCCGAAGTCGTTAAACTCCCCTGAGTAATACCCACCGAAGTACTTACCATATCCTTCCACTGTTGATCCAACGACCATGAATTAATCAAGCATCAATATGGATGATCCTTAATTGATTTGAGACTTTAGTGCTTTGGGACTCTAAGACATTACAAATCCTAAGTCACTCAACTCCCCCGGAGTGATACTCACTGAAGTTCTTATGCCAACCTTCCATTTCTCGATCTAATGGTTGATAAATCTCCCAAAGGGATGTTAGATCGATGGTTTGCGTGAATTCATGACTTCCTTGTTTGGAAATTTCGCTGCTAGAGATGTTGGACACCCCCGAAGGCCATACTCCTAGAGATGACATGGAATTTTTATGTCATCTATGGTGACGTGAACCCATGGCATGTGTGCCATGTGTCACTAAAAAATCAACTAGTTAGGGTCCAAAAGGTAATGAATTTAGGTGACAAGTGTCCCCACATGCCACCTCTTCCACGTGGCCTATGATGCGTCACCCATCAAATGGATGATCCACATTCTCTTCCCCATATCTGAATGCCTACATGATTTCACGACGATGGCTTTAGACTTCATGGTTTCGACACTTTGGGGATTTGGAACTTTGGGGTTTTCCCATTCTCCAGTAATTGTCGGAGTGGTGAAGTTTTGAATCTCCAAAACTTCGCTATCCTTCCATCATTCCTAGATCCGATGGTCAACATTACTTACAAAGTCCTGCCCTTTATCTAACGGTCGATGGGACTTCGAGACTTATATGGTTTGAAAATATAGGTTATATCACTTCTAAAAGGGTTCAATTCTCTCGGAGTTAAACTTCCCGAAGTGGTCAACATCGGAGGACCTTGACTAACGACTGATATTTCACCCGAGCCTCTTATCATATTGGATGACCGATGGGATTTCATGACTTTGGCCTTTTCACGCTTATTGATGTCTCCCATAATCGTCAAAGTGACAAAGTTATGGAGTTTTTCATCTCCTTCTCGGCTTCTATCAACGAATGGCGATCAACAAGTTTGATTTGATGGATGTGACTTAATCTCTCCCAGCTTATGGTTTCAACTTTATCTGACAGTCCTCGTTCATCTTCCTTCTGATCTAATGATCCAAACTCCTTGATTCCATGACATTGATTTCTCCCAAATTCAAAATGGAATGGTCACAATTCTACGATCCTTTACAAAGGATCTTTGTCTGCACGACCCTATGGCTTATAAACGATCTCGACAACACTATCTGTCTTGAGCATTACGATTTCAAGGACATATTCATTATTAACCATAATACCATGTCCAATAGTTATGTACCATGCCAGTTTTATGTTTCAACCTGAAGCTCTGATACCATGATGTAACGTACCAATCCACCCACAGGTCGGACATGCCACTTCAAGCGCGCTTAAGGACTTATCTCGAGTTCTGATCAAATCTTTACTTAATAAAGAGGCATGAAATATTCACATGCAAAGTTAAATATTCATTCTATAACATAAAGAAATGAAACATATGTCATGCACAACAACAACCAACAAACATGCATATTATAGATACAAATTTCATAGATAAATAAATACACGACAAAATAAATACACAGATAAATAAAACCATAACAGAGAGCACTTACCTTTCCTGAAACGAATCATTAACTGGATGTAGACCAAGGACATTCCACCCAACTGTAGACATTGTTGTTCCAAGTATCAACAACAATGTCAACCCCAATCCAGGGTTGTGAATTGGGAAGGACAGTTCCAGAGTGTCACTCGGCTTCCCAAACCATTCAACACTCAAGCTCTCATGGGATTTTCAGCACCAACAACAATCCAAAGTACACCATCTCTCTTCTACCCATCCTGTAGAACCCAAGAGAATGGACCCCCTTCTCTGCCACAGAATCCCTCAGGATGTCCATCTCCTTCCAGGGCTCCAATGCATCTGGTCAAGAATTTCCATGATTGGACTCTCAGGATTCACAGCTGTGAGAAAATATGAACACGGGACCAAGCATCGTAGACATGCATGAATTAGCTCATGATTGGAATACACCAACAATATTTGCAGCCAAAAAAACATGGCTCCTCTCCAACAATTCCTTTTCCTTTCCCAAGCCAAAACATGAATGAGGAATGAAGAGTGGGTGAAAGAATGAGTGGCGAGAAAGAGGACAAAAATGAAAGGTGTGTACAATGAACAATGAACAACGAGTGAGTGAGTGAATGAGTGAAGAAGAAGCAACCCCCACCCTAGACCAAATATAGGTTTATGAATTTCTTGGAATTAAGGAACCACTTGGCCTTCCCCCCAAGAATCTCATGTAACTATTATTCTCCATTAAAACAAAAAATGGGTAAATAAAATATAAAATAAATACTTATCCCCTCAATCCCCCTCTCTTGTGGATTCATAGCCCCCTATAACTCTTGTCCTTGTATATATAGAAACAAATGATGTATTTATTATTAATAATGATCAAAATATTGCATTTCCTAGGCACACTGGCCTCTTTCAATTGTTTGGGCACTTTGGCCTTTCATAGATTAACAAAATACATTATTTAATACAGGGATCAAAACCAGGGTGTTACAGGTGCATACATCATTTTGCGACACTTGTGACACTTAGGGTGTGACACTTAAGTGAGTCATTTTTATGTGTAATAGATTCCACCTAAAGTGTGAGTTGAAAAGAGAAACTGATGGCCGAAATAATTTACAAATTATTCAATGGAAGAGTGTTGTAGTAGGAGAACCTGGCAAAGGCCACAAACAAACATCAAACAATATACATATATGTTTCATTCCTAAGGCAAGAATACCTATGCTGAGAATACGAGTTGATTCAAAGCATGGTTGCTAATCAATAAATTATAGATCCATGAGAATACTGACTAAGGACATGGCCACCAAAGATACAATGTGGATCCATACCTCCATGACATGAACTAATCACAACCACGAGAAATAAATAATGGATCTACGAGAAGACAAAACATAGCCATAGATTAATACAATTTGGATCTATGTGACAATATATTTATCAGTAATATTGAGAGCATGGTGATTGTACTGAAATCTTTTACATGCTCAAATGATCTCCATCGCAGCCCAGGAAAAGCACATAAAAAAGTGAGCACCCAACCTAGGTTCTTCGTCCTGATACCGAAACGGTATGAGTCTAGCCATGCGAATAAATGACTTGATGTCAAAATGGTAGAAACCACTTGATTACTGATCATTGAGGTATGTTGTTAACAAGTGAGAGGGAAATCACCAATGATGACAATGAATCCCAAGGTACCTTTAGTACCTTCTAGTGAATGTGAATAAATGAGATGAGATCAAACATTCGTGGAATCATTTGATCAGAGGTCAATGGTGTAAACCTACTGTCAGAAGCGAGGAGGAGTGCCATTGAGGCATGCAAGTTCCAAGGTATTGATTTGTTTCTAAGTCTAATTCTTGGATGTTGTGTTTAAGTTGACAAGAAATGACTCGTCAAATGAGGGCCTTGATGTATCCCCCATCATCGACATGAAACTAACACAAGAAAGTGATATGAGATGGTGGGTTAAATGAGTATGGATTGACACTGGAATGTAAACTGGTAATATTGCAGGTGGGATGGTTTGAATTTAAACTTCCCTTGAACATTATAAGGCATGGAAAATGAATTGGCAACAATGACTCAACGAGTACCAAGAACATAATGTGATGATAATAAGAGCACTCTTCGATTAGGATGAAAAAGTATGACACATGGAGTTGGTATGACTCAAAGACAAGAAGATTATCCAACTGTAATATGAGACAAAAATAAGTTCCATGCTCAAGGGAGATAACAATAGCTTCCATAATGGATTCCAAAAAACTTGACCAACTTATTTCATTCCCCCCCCCCCCATGATTGGTTAGTATCTCTTTTTTTTTAAAGATTTTTAGGAGGATAACATATGTTCGGTATAGCTCATGTTTGATGAGTCCCTCAACATATGTTTAATGAACTTGAAGAAGGAGGGTTTTGGTCCCATATGGGACTAGTGGAGTTGCCATTTTTATTTTATGAGAAATATTACCTTGTAGATAGGTTAAGCTCCCCTTTGGACCAAGATCCCATCTTTGGTCGAAAGACAGAATACAAAAAATGGTTGCTAGGTTCCCTTTAAATCTAACTTAACCAATCCAATGAGAGAGAATAATAATATGGTGTACCTTATTTCAATGTTTGTCCTCACTGCTCCAATCCTTGGGCTGTATCCCTAAGCTCCTCAAAACAAATGAATTCCTACAAAGACAAGAAAAAAAAATATTCTTCCTACTCTATATGATTAGATAAAGAAGATCTATCTACAAAGATTGAAACAACAATAGAAAAGTAAATGTAGAACACCTGAACTTGAAGGGAATAGGACAAGTTTATATTAATTGGAAATCCAATGGAAAGTACTTACAAATAATGTTTGACAATGAAGTAACTTCTCTAAGCTCTCCTTGTCCAACCCCTTGCATGAATATCTTACGATCAAAATGATGATACTTCAACAATTTCCTTCCCCTTTTCACCATGGAAGTGCCTTCAATTTATAGGACTGGGAGTCTCAACCATCATGAGCTAATAAGGAAATGGGTTGAGGATATGGCTCCATGATTTTGGATTTGATCCAAATATAGTGCCATAGGATAGGATTCAACCCAAGACAACCTCCTCCCTTAAGAGTTGTCTCTTAAGAAAAGTCGGGATGTGCCATATTTTTCTCTAACCACATTGGTGCTCCCTTTTAGTTATATGTAGAGTGCCACTGGTGCCCCCCTAAGAAATGTAGGGGGATCACTGGTTCTCCCTAAGAATGAGTAGGGGAGTGCCACCCTTCATAAATTCCCCAAAATGGTCAAATTGTCCAAGTAAAAGGTGTGGTTCTAGACCTCAAATGGTGGGTTTTCTCTTCCAAACCTACTTAGGGATTGTGACAAATCTGTTTCAAGGTTTCAACGGGTTTTGACACTTAGAAAGGTGAATGCGTCACTTAGTAAGTTGCATACGACACTTGAGACAGTGCATGTGAAACTTAACAAGGTCCAGACATCATTTTTTGACACTTAGTGTGTGATACTTAAGTGTGGCATTTTGATGTGTAACAACGATGCCAGGGGGTAATGCATCCCGAAGAAAATACAAATGACTGATATATCTGAGAGATAATTGGGACCATTGGGTTCCCCTTCAGTGAGGGTCATGGAAGTTAAATGTTCGGACTAGCCTTGATTCAAGTACTTCGATGAGGAGGGTTTTGAGGAGTATTGTGGACTGTTGGATGAAATATCTATGTGTAGGAACCTTTGAATGTGGGTTTAAATGTTGATCCTTGATCATCATAAGATAAACGATCCATGTTAATAACATACATATAATGTGCTCAGGGTTTAACATAAGGTCCACCCCCGCGGGTGGTAATTTAAATACCAAAAGGGGAAGAATGGTTATGTTTAAAGGCATAGTGCAACCTCAGAAGTGGTTTGGAAAAACCACCCTGGATACCCCTGATAAACTATGGGGAAATACAACTTAATGAAGGTGATAATCCATGGTTGTTTGAACCCTAAGGATGTAAAGAGTGCCTATGTAAATAGGTAATTAGTCGGTGGGTCAAGCATGGGCCCCTTTGGGTGAATTAGGCCTTAGACCTTTGTTTTAACCTTGGCCATTGAATCTAAAGGTTGAAATAACTCAACCATTGATCGTAGAGGATACATGAAAGTATCCCTATGGTTAAATTGGAATGAGACTATGAATTAACTAAAGCCATCGATCTATCGGGGAAGAATTCAGGGTGACTGTGACTGCCCATTGTAGTGGCACATTCAGAGTAATTTGGTCCACTAGGATGAAATTAATCCGAAGTAAGGAATATGAGGAGAAATGTTGATCATCCATCGAACCCAACTGAAATTAATCCTAGATGTATATCATGGTGCACCCTTTGGGAGAAAGCCAGGAAGAATATGAAATCATGTTGACATGGATGACCTCACCCCACAAATCTGCTGATGATAGGTGTCAACACCTGGAGAGACGTGTTAAGTGCATCCATGGAGACATGCATGTAACATTGAGTACACATGGAGGTCCACTCATTGAGAAGTGGTGATTCCACGTGTAGTGATATTTTGACATAGCAAGGGAATGGTTGTGTCATGAAGTGAGTGCCACGTATCTCACCAACGTGTTTTGGGGATGACATCTGTATCCCTAATAGTGGCCCAATACCAAGGGTCATTTGATAATGGGGTTGGGAACCCATGTACATTCATCCCAAATACTTATTGTTAGATCTTCAGTGAAGAGATCCTGACCACCCATCGCAAAGTTCGTTTCAAAGTGAGTTCATGGAGAAACACTCTAACGGAAGAGCTCCGAGGTTTGATCTAGACCATTGATCGGTCGATATTGAAGGGGCTCTGAGATACATATATGAATATTTATTTGATTGGAATGGAGGAACTCTGAGAGGAGATCTCGTTCATCCATCACAAATATTTATTCATAGTGGAAGTGTTTGGAGACACTTAAATGGGAAAGCTCCGAGATGAAAAATAGACCGTCGATCTACCTAGTCCTGGGAAATATAGTAGACAATTTGGGTCATCAATATTTAGTTGAAGGCCTAATGGGATTCCATGGGGGGTGCCATGTTTCATTATGCATATGGTTCCACGTTTTTAGAACAGAAGGTGTCACATGGGATAGTGATTTGACACCTATAGGTGAACTTTCATGGGAATTATGAGAGACACGTGTGATGTAGAGGTGGCGCCACATGTAAAAAGGATTTGGCATGACTCAAAAGCCCCGAGGAAATCATAGATATCCATCAGAGGAGGATTTTTGGAGTGGTTCGAGTCACTAGGGTGGGTGGCACACTGACGAAGGGACTCTGAAAGGAGATCACAACCATAGATCGATGAATATGTGAGATGCGATCTCATCCATCGATCTAGGTGGGTCCCACATGGTCATGGAAGAAGAGGTTAAAACTTTAAATGTTACCTATCATATAGTTAAAGACTCTAACACTTTCAGAGTCATAGATGGACTAACTTTGAGAGTCATTGGATCTGTCGGAGTATGTCTGGTCAGAGTGTGACATTGGAGTGGAACATGTGTCCGAGGGGAAAAAACCTTGACGAAGAGAGACCTGAAAATATCAAAGTCATCAATTTAGAATATGGATCAAGGTTTTGATAGATAAAGGTCCAACGAGACAAGGGACTAATGCCTCGTCAACACCACATCAGGTGACATGTGGAAGGAGCCACGTGGCAACAAATTGACTTAATTCCTATGGTAAGTTTGGAAGTCCATAAATTTTGATTCAGAGCTCGATTTGGAGCATGGTGACTGTCGTTGGAAATATCTTGATGAGAAGACAACAATGGTGCCCTCGAGAGGAGGTATTGAGATGATATAAATAAAGAGATATTATATATGCCATCCCTTAAAGGGGTACTTAGGGGGTTGGGTGTGTTACAAATTGGCCCTATATTTTTTCATATTTCAAAAGGCCCACAATGTCTTGCTGCCAACTTTGGGAAACAATCCAGTCTTATCGAACTTATTTTTTCTTTAACTTTTAGGAAAACATGTTCCCCCACTTTAAAATCTCTAAAAACCCCATTCTTTCCTGTGTAACTCTTCTTCCTTTCTTGGGATGCCTTTAAATTCTTCCCGATCCTTTCCATCTTCTCTTCCATTTACTTTAGAAAATCCATCCCAATGATGACTCTATCTACTAGGTTATCCCAACTCAATGGTGTGTTACATTTCCTGCCATAGAAAGCTTCAAATTGACTCATTTTTAATGAGGCATGATACCCATTATTATAAGAAAACTCAAATATGTGGATATAGTCTTCCCATTTTGATAGTTGATCCATCACATACATTTTGAGCATGTCTTCAATTATCCTATTGGTCCTTTTCATTTTCCCATTTGACTCTGGGTGATACATCGTACAAATATTCATATTTGTCCTAAATTCTTTGAACAAACCTTGCCAAAATTTGGATATAAACTTGGAATCTCTATATGAAACTATTTCCTTAGGAACTCCATGTAACCTAGAAAATTCCTTGATGTAAATCTATGCAATGTTTGTTTCCTTGTGTGTTGTCTTCACAGGAATAAAATGTGTTTCCTTAGTCAATGTTTCCACCACCACCATGATGGAATCATGTTTCTTCACTGTTCTGGGAAATTTTGTAATAAAATATATTGTAACCACTTCCCACTTCCATTCTGGAATTGGTAATGACTATAGCAATCCTATTGGATGTTTGTGCATTGTTTTCACCTTTTGTCACTCTAGACCCCGAGGTATGCAGTTAGATACTTCTTCTTTATTCCCAGCCAAAAATATTGGATCCTTATATTTATAATGGATTTATGATATCCCAGATGACTAGAATATGGCACATTGTGCATTTCCCTCAACACTATATTTTTTAGCTTCGTGGAATTTGGCACATATGCCTTACCTCTATACAAGAGTATTCCATCCTCTTTTAATTCATTATATTTAAATTTCTATTGTAAATTTCCTTGCTGTAAGTTTTCCTTTATTTCCAAATAATGTTGATCTGAATTTGTTGCTTCAATAATTTTATCTTTTCAATCTATCATGTACATGGTAATGGTTGAAATATTCACTTCACGAGCTCTTTTGTTGAGTGCATCAACCATCTTATTTTCTTTTCCTTTGATATTTTAATTTTGAGTCATACTCACTAATAAATTCCAACCACATAGTTCTCCTAGCATTTAATGTTAGTTACATCCAAATAAATGTTTTAAACCATAGTGGTTTTTTTAGTTCAAATATTCTCCCCATGAGGTAATGTCACCATATTTTTAATGCATGTACAATTGTTTCTAACTCTAGATCATGAGTAGGATAATTTCTCTCATGCTCTTTTAATTTTCGATACTCGTAGCATACCACATGGTATTTTTGACTGAGGACTCCATTGAGCCCTTCCTTGCATGAATCCATACATACTACAAAATCTTCATCTAGATTTTCAATATTTAATATGGGACCACTTGTCAAAAAAAATTTCAACTGCTGGAAACTCTCTTTACAATTGGAATTCCATTAAAACTTCACTCCCTTATTTTGTATAGAAGTGATTGGACTTGCAATCTTTTAGAACCCTTTTATGAATATTTGGTAATAACCTGTAATAACCATAAATTACCTGACCTCCGTCACATTTCTTGGCACTATCCATTCTCTAATGGCCTCTATCTTCTCGGGATCAACGATTATCCCATCTGCTTAAATAATATGCCCCGACTAATGGGTCTTATTTTGATAAAAATATGCACTTACTTAGCTTGGCATATAATTTATGCTCCCTCAAAACCTTTAGGACCATTCTCAGATTCTCCTCATGCTCCTTTTCAGACTTATAGTATATGAGAATAACATCTAAGAAAACAATTACAAACTTGTCCAACTACTCCCTCAACACTCCATTCAATAGAGACATAAAAATAGCCAGGGTATTTGACAGTCCAAATGGCACTACCATGAATTCATAATGCCCATACCTTGTTTTGATGATATCTTCTTCCTTTATCCTCACTTGATGATTTCATGATCGCAAGTCAATATTGGAAAATATCCTTGCACCTTTCAGTTGATCAAATAAATCATTAAACCTTGTCAAGGGATATTTTGTCTTTATAGTGACCTTGTTCATCTATCTAAACTCAATACATAACCTTAATGTTCCATCCTTATTCTTTACAAAAATAATTGGGTCTCCCCAAGGTGACACACTTGGGTGTATGTACCCCTTCTTCAAAATTTCTTCAAGATGCATTTGCAACTCTTTCAATTCTGGTGAGCCTATTTTGTAATGTGTCCTGGACATTGGGGAAGCACCTTGCACCAAATCAATAGAGAAATAAGTGCCTCTCTTTGTTGGCAGTCTTGGAGTCTCCTAAAACAAGTATTCAAAATATTTCAAGAATGGATGGTCTTCAAGACTTGACACTTTATCACTAGTTTCCTCTTCCATGCGGGCTACAAAAGTTTGACACCGCTTACTAAAACTCTTCTTCAGTTACATGGCTGAAATTTCTCTAACAATTATATCTCTTGGAATGCCTTGAATATTTCCTTACCTCCCTTCCTCATCAAGAAAATTTATTTTATTGTTGTAATAGTCTAGGAAAAGATGATGTTTTTCCAACCAATCCATGCCAATTATTCAATCATATGAACCCAAAGGTATAATGTTCACATATACTTTTGTATTGAGTCCATTCATGTCTATTAGACAATTTTTAACCAACTCATTGATATTTCGCTTAGCTCTTGTGACTAACTGAACTAACCAAGATTTCTTATGCTTATTCCTTTGCAAGTGAAATATTTCAATAATGTTATAGTTGTTGATTAAGGTTGGTTGTCATTGATGTCAACCCTTGAAGAAAGACCCGTAGCACAAAGGTTTGGGTAATGGACCCAATAGTGTTTGATGTAAATATGACTCATTATTGTTTTGTCATGGTTGATAAGACTCCATTATTGTTTTGTCATGGATGGATAAGAAGTAAATATGGATGGTTCCAGTGGTCCCTTATGGTGAAATTCCTCACGGAAGACGCTTTGTGGAGTGTTTAAACCCATGCTTAATTGTGGAATAATGAGGATGAAAGAAAGTGAATTTGTCGGGGAAAATATCCTAGATGGATAGTCTTTTCATGTCATTTCTAGTGGTATGTGAAATGCCACATTCCTCACTAGAGAAAGTTATGGCCATGATAAGTTGGACTCTATGTTTGGGGTAATGGACCCAAGTCGAGATTTTGATGGGTAACAAGATGAGTTATGACAGCATTGTGATAATACTATTCTAGGTGGATAGTACATTATGCTCATTCCATTTTTAGTGGTATAGAACGCATAACTCCTCACTATTTGAGAGTTGGTATTCACGGTTGGAGGACCCCACATGTCATCTAGAAGCCCCAAAAGGTCAAAGTAATCAAAGTGGTTTAAGAGATTTTAAAAGGTAAATAATAAAGGAAGGGATGAGTGTATTATAATTGAAGTGAATACAAAAACAAATTATATCAATAATAATTTTAATGGAGAAATTAGCGGAATCAACCATAAAATAAGGAAAGAAGCAAAGTGAATTTAGAAGCGTTTTGGCGAAGCTACTGAGTATAAATAAAGAGTGCAAGGCTCTCTCATTTGAATCACACTCTGAGCATATTGAATATCTATAGGCTGCCCTTCAGGTATACACAAATGATATCTAAAGCATATAATTATGAGGAAAGGAAGAAAGGCCGAAATGCAAGGGAAGGATAAATTCCTTTTGATGGTGCTTTCTAAGGTATGTTATTTTCTGTGCATCTCACCATTTCCATATAACATTTTTTCTATAATGATTCCTTGGGATATTTAAATTGATATCAAAGTGAGACAACATATCCAAGTATATTTGGTTGCCAAAATTCATCCTGGTCAGTTTTGACATTTGGGATTTACACTGTGGAAAATACTCTGCCAGGCTGGGTCCCTAAAACTAGTCAAAATCAGTGTTTCGTAAAACGTCATAACTCTTCATAATGATCCAAATTCAATGAGAAAAACCAAGTTGGTTAGGCACAGATTATTTTGTGTAATAGTTTCACATCATTCCATCAAATATTTTGTGCTGGGCAAGCTCTACAAGGTCGCTTTGAATAAGCCAAAATCTCACCAAGGTATGCCATTTTTTGCTATAACTCATTTCTGAGAGGTTCCAAGTGAAAAGCACTGAGAAATTGTATAAAACATACTCAAGAACATCGGTGGTATCACCAGCATCTTTATACACATAAATAAAGTTATGATTACTTCAAGTTAGGTTGTTGACTAATCCAAAACTAGGCATGTGAGACTAAAGAAAAGTTTGGATGAAAAAATGCTAATCTCTTGTTTTTGAAGTTAAGGAAGGTTTGGTGTGAATGTGATCATATACACAAAGTCTATTATAGAGCTACAAATAAGATTTGGATAATGAAATTGATGAGGGAGCTTTTGGCTGAGGTACATGTTGAGTACATGGTTGAGACAAGTAGTTGATGAGCGCCAAGGCCACATACATGAGGTGTATAGCTGATGATGCTGGTACACATTGATGAGTCATAGTTGATGAGTATTGACATGATTGGTACATACTTACACATGGTTGGATGCACTTTTTTATGGTAATGTGATTACAAAAGTTGGTCAATGGTTAATGCACTTGTTTATGGTATAGGTTGGATTACGTGTTGGTGCATGGTTGATGCACTCTGTTATGTTACAAGTTTGTGCATGGTTGATGCATGGTCTCAAATTTATTGGTATAGGGGTTTTACAACGAGCATATCTCCCATAGTGATAGTGACAAGGTCTCCATCATTCTACTTCTACTCTGTGGTGGCAGATCTGGCAAGGACAAAGGATTAGAAGCACCTTCCCACAGCCAGAGAACATATGGGGTTTCAGCCTCCTTCTAGTTGTAGCCAAAGATTTGGGAGTTGGAGCTTCCTCAGGTCAGAGTCTAAGAAACTAGGAGGTTGGAGCCTCTTCCAGCTTGGTACTAGAAAAACAAAAGGAAGTTAGGTGCTTCCAATGAATGTAATTCTTCAATACATATAAGAAAAAGCATTCTGTGGTTTTCTCCCGATTTGGGTTTCCACATAAAACACTAGTGTACTGTGCATGTGTGTGATTGTTTATTTATTACTTCTAATTATTGGATAATAATTCTACATTGATATAAAATTTGAAGAAAAAGGATTATAATTACGTTATTACTGATTCACCCCCCCTCTCAGTAATCCAACAATAGTTTATGTAACTATGTCTAGCTCCATAATAAATTAAAATTTATATGGGTTGGTTATCAATCTTACCTTCCACTTCAATCATGGGGGATTGATACTTTGCTTTCTTGTTTTCGAAGGATGCATAAATACTTGGCATGCTTCCTCCCATATATTCCATTGTTTCATTCTCCTGAATGTTGTGGACAATCCTCATTCTTTCTCCTTTTTTAGGACAATCCTTATACAAGTGATTCCCCTCACATCCCCAACATTGTACAAGATGTCTCCTTTCCCTTTTCCCAAAATTATCTGTTGTCTTATGTTCATTTTGAGTTGACTTGCCTTACTGATTTTATTGAGAATTATTCTTGAAAAAGGGTGGCTTAAAACATTTCTTCCTTTTCTCCCTATTTCCTTTCATATCATCATTCAAAGTATTTTGAAAGACTAGCCTCAATCTGCTTTTCTCATAGAGATTCCTTTCTTTCCTTATGGTCTCCTCCAAAGTCCTAGGGATATCATATCGAATCATGTCACTGTAGAAGGAGGTTAACCCTCTCAAAACCTTTGGATTTTGACCTTTTCATCCTTTATGAAGTCAACATTGTTCAAAAATTCAGAGAATCTCTTCTCATACTCATCCATTGTCATTCTTCCCAACTTGACTTCAAAGAAATATTTCATATTCCTTTCACAGTAATGTTTAGAAACACATTTCTCTTGGAAATATACTTTGAAATGCCTCCATGAGACCCTCTTCTCATCAAGGTGCTTAGCTTGATTAAGTTGATCCCACCACATGGATACCTTTCCTTGGAGATGGTAGGTTTTAATTCTTGTTTCTACCCTAGAGGGGTAATCATACAACTAGAAATATTTCTTCATTTCCAACATCCAATTCTTTGTCTCTTCTCCCTTCCTATTCTCACCATTAAAAGTTGGTGTCTTAATATTCATGAGTTCACCTTGAAAGATGTCTCCCTTATGCATTCTCCTATGCCTCCTAATAGGGAACACACTCAGGCTACTCCATAGCCCTGAACTAGTATGGTCTCTCCTAGTGTATTGGTATGGGGAATGATGGATCCTTCTCCTACACCTTGATTTCATGTCATTCCCACAATCATCCCTTTTTCTATGGGATTTGGATGTTGTCTCTTGTCTAGCACTAGTTTCTTTCTTGGTGCCAAAGTCTTTCTTGGCTTTCTTCTACATCATGTTGAAACATTGAAGTATCTCTTCTTGAGCCTTCATAATCCTTTCTTTATCATATCTATATATATGTAATTATCTATGCAGACTTCTCATAGTTACAAGATCCTGCCTATCTCTTCTTCCATTTGACTCAGATTCAACATTTCCCATGTTGAAATGTAGACCTATGAATTCCTCTTCATGACTGTACGAATCTTGGGAATATTCCATTGTTGTGGTTCTCATATAGAAACCAAACTGATTATATGAACCTCTAATCCTATAGAAAATGTGCATGCAAACAAGTTTTGTTGGATGAAAATAAATGCATACACAATTTGGAAAAGAAATCACAAATGTTTCTTCTCTTTAATGCCACCAGTCATATTCTTTTGATTTGACTACAACATTTCTACTAAAAATAATTTTTTTGGTTAATAGATAGATTCTCCTCCTCAATACCTTTCCATTGACTATTTACTTTCCCAATTCCAAGTTCCAAGCAGAAATTTATGGTCTTCATAAGTTTTGACCATTTTCACTTTTCAACCCTGCATGCTACCGATGTCCTATTTATGTCCCAGCACATTTTTAGATACAAAGAAATCAAATATGGATCCATGGATGACTGCTATAGTCGATTATATTTCCATAGACTACTCCTAGGCCCCAAATTAACTTCTGATCTAGGAGTTATTCCCTATAAAATAAATTTGGTAGTAAATTTTGCCCTTGACTATTTTGGCTGTAACTCCCTCATACAAGATATGTTTGGTGAATAATTTATCTTGATAGAAATCTCTCTACGAGATCCATCATTTTAGATGCATAAAATCGGTGTCCTAGAAGGATACATAGTTTTATAAAAAAATTATTTTCTAAAAATGATGTTTAGGCCCTCAAAAATGCCTTGTAAGATGAAAACCTTTAAAAACAAGAATTTTCTTGGAAGCATTTGCTAAATTACTATTCTAAAAGTCTTTAGATCCAAATCGTTGATCTCAAAATCAATACTAATCACAATCTTTTATCTTCTTGGCCTTGTTAATATATGGCTAGACATCTACAAGCCTGTCAGAACCTCTGTCTCAGACTCTTCCCATTGGAAAATTCAATTGTTGGGTATGTCAATTCCCCGAAATACATAGTCTGGAATGTTTTTAGACTCTTCCGATTGAAGACACTCCATCATAAACACAAATTTCCATGCTCCTCAACCTTTCCAAACTCTGAAGTTTTATTCCCTATCAGGCTCAATCTATTGGACTTCACCAACAAGAAACCTTCCATCGGAAACTCAACTTGACATGATCCTTGACATTTCCAAACTTTGAGATTCGATAGCCTACCACACTCTCTCTATCAGACTTTCCCATCATAAAAATTCCTTCGAAATGAGACCTCCTGAAAATACTTTTCCAAAAGAACATCTACGTGAGATCTAATGGCTAAGAATGAACCCAATGTATTTGATGACTCTCATTCTTTCGGATTCCTTCCATCATGATTCTCTTCTTCAGACTTCAAGTTGTGCCCTGCTTTAGGACTTTTCCAAAAACCAACTTCCAATGAACGGATAAGATTGACCCTCAATACGATGAACAATCTTCATTCATTCAACTCACACCATCAGACTCCTCCCTTTAGACTCAACCTCATTCCCAACTCCAAGACTTTCTGAAACCTTCTTTCCAAAGGCCATTCAAGAATTCCTTGCTATGATATTTTGCGGTTGAATCTTGACTGATGATTTTCTAGGTTGAATTAATCTCTATCGTCGATTACTAAACTTCACGACCATTATGAAACTCATAGGATTTATCCCTCTAGGAAAAAATCATCTTTTCCACTTCAATATGACTCCATGAATTACCTTCTTCAACTACTCCAAAGAACTTAAACTCCAAAATCTACTCATAACTTGGGGATTTAACTTATCTCCACAGGATGAAATATGCAACCACAAATATTCTCAGTTCACACTGGCTCCTAGCCCATACAAGCTTAGTGTTGAACCTTGACCTTTGATACCATTTTTTAACATTCCTCATCTTAACCAAGGAACATCATTACACGAAAAACCACATAAAAATGAAATCTTCTTTTTCTATTCAAAACATGTATCTTACCAACTACAATTTAAACACATTTTCAACTAATTTTTGATACCCAGAGTTAAATGCATCTACAACACTATAAACAACCATGAATACAACTAATAAATCATTCATATTTTCTTGGTTGTTGTAGCAACATGAATAAATATTTATTATGTATTTCAAAAATGCCATACTTGAGAACACTTTTCATGAAATACATCTATCTTGAATTCAACCAAACATATTGTTAGTATTTCCTATACAATATAATTTTATTGTTATATTTACAAAATGTCACAAAGTGATCTCAGACTTGTATACACTTAACAATTCAATCATTTCTACCAATCCATTTATTTATTGGAATGATATTATCATTATTTGCACATGTACTATCAGAAACCAATATTTTCTTTCTTCTAGCCATCACTATTTCCATTACTCTATTTTGTTGGAATATTGAGAGTGTTATGGGGAACATCCCCCTAAACTAGGTGTAAGGAATAGGAAGAGTGATAAATCCCTTAAAATACTGATCTAACCTTAATATACCCCAAAACCATCTAAACTAAGTGACGAGAGAGGAAGGAAAGAGAGAGTTAATGAGTGAACCTTCAGTGTTTGTGGTTAGTTTAGACCTCTTTCACTTGTTGTCGCCTAGATCACAGATCTCATCCCAAAGATGACCTCGAAGGTGTTAATAATACAATGTAACAACACATACAATCTATAATGATCACTTTAAAAGTATAAACATATAGATAAATGTTCAAATTAACAAAAACATGTAAACATAGGGTTTTGGGACAAGGATAAACTCTTTTATTCAATTTCAAGATAAAAAGGGTTACAACCTTTGTTGGAAACTGCTCCATGAACCAAGTCTAGGATCCTCTGTCGTGGATCCAAGTGTATCAATCCCACATTATATTATCACAACCAACATATCACTAAGGGAAGGAGGAAGGGTTGAATAAGGAGAAAGCATGGAGGGGAAGGCTGGGGCTAAAACTCAGAATGAGATGCAGATCTTGGGCTAAGAAAGGGAAGGGATTTTGGTAGAGTTTTATTATTCTCTTTCTCATACTCATAAATGAATCCCCAAGACCTATTTTTATATGAGAAAAGATGGTTATTCAGTTTGGGGACATGATACAAGGGGTAAAATGGTTAGGAAACCCTCCCTAGCCCATAAACTTCGCCGAATTCTGTGCACTTTTATATTTTTTGCAACTTTTGGAGGTAAATGCGGGGTAACTAGAATGTAGAACGTGTGTGTATGTGGGATAACTAGCATGAAACACATGTGTGTACACAGTCTATTAGTGCATTAGGGAACATACACTATCCAAAAAATGGTTTATTAGAAGGAATCCTCAACATTATTTTTGGCAAAGTAATGGATGAGCCAATGTCTTGTATGCACAGATATGGAATTTTGGACAATAAAATATCCCCCCTAATGTGTGAGGTCAGAAGAGAAACATATGTCTAAAATACATTACAATATCTTTACACAGTGGGAAGGAGCGGAGTTGAGTGAGCTTCAGGCGAGTGTTCGTGAGCATGTCATATGCAAAATAATGATAATCTCTCTGAGGAGGGCATGTCCATGCTCGGGATGAACTAAGAATGGTTTCCAATCAAGTACATTTTATATCCATGTAGATGCATGGAGAACGTCTGTGTACATGGGATATTAGTGCAGTAGGGCGCTTACACTATCCAAAAAATGGTTTTTTAGAAGGAAGCCTCAACAATATTTTTGGAAAAGTATGCAAATGGATGGTCCAATGTCTTTTATGAAAATATATGGAATTTTGGACTATAAAAAATTCCCCCTAATGTGTGAGGTCATAAAAGAAACTTATGGCTGAAATGCCTTACAATATCTTTACACAGTGGGAAGGCACATAGCTAAGTGAGCCCAAGGCGAGTGTTCATGAGCGTGTCATATGAAAAATAATGATAATCTCTCTGAGGTGGGAATACCCATGCTTGGGATGAAATAAGCATGGCTTCCAATCAAGTACACTGTATATCCATTTAAATTCATGCATCATGTATTTGTACGTGGGATATTAGTGTAGCAGTGCGTGCACACTATCCAAAAAATGGTTTTTTAGAAGGAAGCCTCAACAATATTTTTGGCAAAGTATGCAAATGGACAAGCCAATGTCTTGTATGAACAGATATGGAATTTTGGACTGTAACAGATTCCCCCTAATGTGTGAGGTTAGAAGAGAAACTGATGGTCGAAATACATTACAATATATTTACACAGTGGGAAGGAACAGAGTTGAGTGTAGGGATGATTTTAGGGGCTAAATTTCGCTCATGGGCTAATTTTCCAAGGTTTTTCCCAAAAAAAGATTCGTTATTCTAAAAATGATTCGCCCAAATTCTATAGGATAAAATTATTTTACCTTAAAAATCACCAAAATTTTATACAAACTATATAAAATCCTTAGAAACTTGAATATTTTTACAAAAATATCGCCAAACATTTTATAGTTGGCATATGAAGGATTAGTAAGATTCGCCAAGGTTTCTACCTTTTAAAACAAATTTCCATCCTTAAAATCATCCATAGTTGAGTGAGCCTGAGGTGAGTGTTTTTGAGTGTGTCACCTGCAAAATAATGATAATATCTATGACGTAGGCATACCCATGCTCGGGATAAACTAAGCATGGATTCCAATCAAATACATTGTAGATCCATGTCATATATGACTATGAGACAAAATATGAATGTTTGTATAAAGTGTAGTCATGAGAAATTCACAGTGGATTTACATCTCAAGATCATCTAAAGATATACAAGTACAATATGGTATGCATCTTCAAGAAGCATCAACACTTGTGGTTGAGGACTTCATAGCTCAAGAAAAAATTTCAAGATCTTCAAAAATCAAGTAGGAATACAATATGAGTGTAAGATTCACTACCCTGAGGTCTTCAACATGTTGTTGGGGAAAGACTGAACAATATTGATCATCACGAATGTATCTTCATTTATTTTGAATCTGAACTTGACTGGACTCTCGGGATGGTCAGCTCATGAAAGTCAAGAGATCAACTGCAGAATGGACAACTCAGGTTGAATAAAACTTCCCTTGGAAAAAATCATGACCAAATGATGAGACTCTGGCAACATATTATTGACATAAGTCTATGATACAAGAGGCACCACAAACTCTCCATATGTTTGGAAGAGTAACCAAATGGAGGAGGACACAACTCTATGTAACGAGAACAACTTTCTAAGGTCATAGTAGATCCCAATGCTTGGTGAACAAATAGAAGGATGTTCTTTGTCCAAGGGTGACTATCTTGTTGTTGATAAAAAGAGAATGTTTCTCCCGTCCACTCTTTTTGGAATATTTGATTTTTTTTGTCTTTTTCAATTTTTTAACGAGCTTGAAAAAGAATAAAATAATGATAAATTACAAAGGAGGAACAAGTGTCACGGGAAAGAAAACTAGTTCCAAGCGAATGGACCATATTGATTCTCAATGAAAGGAGACATGTGCAAGATAGGGACACTCGGGAAAATTCCTCCATGGGTCAAGGTGTTAGATCACGAGGGAAAACATGCTACAAGGTTTGCATTTAACAAATTCTTTGAATGTTAAGTTAATAGAAACATGAAGTCAGAATTAGGCTAAAGACGCAAGCATGAGACATGCGATGCGATTAAGTATGACACGGTAAGACTTCTTCTATGTGAAGTTTTACGAGCTCGAAGAATGTAATCTTGCTTTTTTTTCATGTTTAGAGAGTCTAAAAAACACTAAAAGAAGACTCCAGAGTGTTCATTTGTCGTAATTAGTCCAATACGACGTCTCTTCAAAACCATTTTAACGTGTGTGACTGAGACAATATCACTCGGCTATATTTTCAATTTTAAGGAGTCTGAAAAGAGATTAACTATGGACTCACAACCTTTTTCTAAGTTTAGTCTCCTTAGCACGAAAAAGTATAAAATATAACTTAGGAGAAATCTCCCATTGAGACATGTCTCCTGAGGCATACCTTTTTCTTGGATAATCTATTGGTCTAAAAAAGGTTTAAACTTATGCCAAATAGATATTCCTTCTAGATGAATTAACGAGTGTGAAAGGAACAAGGTCACTTGGTGATATTTTCATATTTCAAGAGTTTGAAAAGAGCTTAGCTATGGAATCTGAGGGGATTTAGTTTTCGTAGATAATCTCCAAGACCCAAAAAATAGATAAACCAAAACCAAGGAGAAGGGCCCTTTTTCAAAAATTTAGTCCCTCAGGCCTGAAAAAGGGTTAAAATTATCATTAAAATTATGCTTGAGAATAATATCCTAGTGAACCAAAGCTCCTAGGGAATACCTTCATTCGTAAATTAATCATCCAGACTGAAAAAGGGGTAAAATACCGCCAGACAAATGTGCCTTCAAATTTTAGTTTGACGACCGTGAAGGGAAACAAGATCACTAAGAAATATTTTCAATTTTAGAGAGTCTGAAAAGGGATTAAAGAAGACTCCACGGGGGATTATTTTCTTAGTTAATCCAAACGAGACTGAAAATAATAAACAATCTCTCGTTAGATGTTTCTTTTAAAGTTTAAGCGAGCTTGAAAGACAAAAGCCCATGTTTATAGGGAGTCCCTCGAGTATGAGCCAGAAAAGATGAATAATAATGGGGCTTCAATATACAATCATGGTGGGACTAAAAGGACTCCCATACCTATGGATAAAAGGCATAGCATGGATGCCAAAATGTAGCAAAGTATCTACCTAGGGAATCCATGTAGAGGAAGGCTCTACCACCTAATTACGACACATCTAATGTAGCATAGAAGGTTACGTGTCACACTTTGGTGGGATCGATCCTAATAAAAGAGAAAAAAGTCAACAATATGCAAGATGGAAGGTGATGAGAACCTAAACTATATGAAAATGTCAAAAAAACAAACTTACCATGGGATGATGTGAGTGTAACCTGTCTCAGAAAAACACCGAACCAAAAGAAACATTTCATTAGAAAAACCCAAAGATATCTCAAAAGGAAACTCAAGTACCCATCGGGCCAAGAATAGGGAAAACAAGGACCAAACTAGGGAAACAATATCCAAACAAGTCTATAAATAGAGGTGGAAAACTCATTTTAACCATTGCAAATTGGAAAATAACCAAAAAGACAAAAAACCATCTTCTTTGAAACATGAATTCGAGGAGCTACGATGGACGAAAGATCTTCAAATTTGAACCAAGTAAAAATGACCTCTCTCATCCTTTTCATTCATTATTTAATGGTTATTTTATTGTTAAATTTTTAAATGTTATCCTTTTTATGGTAATGTTAAAGTACTAACTCAATAATCTGTCATATGTATATGTGGGACTAGTCCAACCAGGTGACTTTGCTAGGACCAAGTGTTGTCCTCAAGTGGATTTTGGACCAACAACAATAGAAGGACCAATAGTTGTAGGAGGAATACTGGTCAGAGAGGCTGAGAGAATACTGGAACGAGTAGAGAGGAACAAGAAAACTGTCACTCGTGTAGTGTCGATGGAAGAGATAGAGGACCTTCCCTCGGCCATGCAGCCACATGTTGTAGGGGTACCTAGGACTTGGGTTCATATGTTTCGATGTCTTGTGAATGTCGTAGTTAATTATACTAGGGCCAACAGGCCTAGGCCATAGTTAGTATTGGACCACATATGTGTTGAGGGCACCTTTTGTACTCTATTAGATAGTGAGGGCTTGAGCCCATCGATGTATATCGGCTCTATTTGAGGCTTAATGTCTGACTTTTGTACTTAAGACATTATTTTTTTGACACATTATTATATATATACATATTTTTTTCTTATGGATAAACATTTTGTACACATGTATTTACATGTGCATGTATGTGTGTTCTTTTACTTTTATGTGTGAGCAATATGCCAATCTAATAATTTTTTAGCCAATGTATCAGTTAGTTGATTAGATATCCTAGGAACATGGATATAAGTAATATAATAAAAATAACATTCTTAGAGACATACCCTAAGGAATCATCGGTGAAGGGTGGCATCGTAGACATGGTATACTCCATTTAACTGAGACATGACCAATTGAGCATCTAGATAAACCCGGAGGTGAGAAATACCATGTGACAAGGAATCAAGTAGTAATTTTATTGGTTGCTTCTCCCAGACAAATACCTCCAGAAGAAATTAACTGACCAAAAGATGTAAATATCACCCAGGCTTTGGAATCAATCCTCCGAGTGTGTTGTCTAACAACATCTGCAAAACTATACAATAAACTACACATCCATAAAACAAAAAGAAAAGACTGTATAAATAAAGATATACATTATATACAAGAATTCATTCTCAGATGACCGATCTAAGAATAATACTTCTTAAGGTAGAGTCCATTTCTAGACTTCGATAAAGCGTTACCCTAAAAATCATCCAGTTGATAAGCACCCTTTTCTAAAAATTTCTTAACAATGAATGGTATGAGCCACATGGGTTTGAACTTGCCTACCCCCAAGGGATATGTATCTTGGTGATAGAATAGGACATGATCTCCTTCAAAGAAAACTCGAGGGTGGACAAACCGATCATACTGAGACTTGACACGTTGTTTGTGAGCCTCGTTGGCCAAGGTTGCATCTCGATGTTGCTCATCGAGCTGATAAAGATATAAAAGATGTTCTTCAAGTGGAGCAATGTCGGGAAATATTTCCATTGCCAACTTCAAAGAGTGGATCTGGTACTCTATGGCAAAGAGTGCCTCCAACACGTAAATGAGTTGGAATGGAGAAAAATCAGTAGTAGTCTTGACTGAGGTTTGATAAGCTCAAAGTGTCGAGTACAAAATCAAATTCCAATTTGACCTGGCCAAATTGATCATCCATTGAAGAATAGTATTGAGAAACTTATTAACAACCTCCACTTGACCATTCTCTTGTGGGTAGTAAGGTGATGAATGTTCCTACTTAAACCCTAGTTTTGATGTTAACTCAGATATCATCTTGTTTTGGAAGTAAATTCCATGATCTATGAAAATATTCTTCGGAATACCAAACTCGTCTACAATCTAGTTAAAAGTGAAAAGAGAAGTCACTTCCCCGTCATTATTGAACATTGACATATCCTCGACCCACTTAGTAAATTAGTCTACCTCTATGATGATATAGTCAAGCCCCCTAGCTGAAATCGGGTGACATGTAGTAAAATCAATCCCCCACTTCGTGAAGGGACCAACAACAATAAATGGAAACATGGGAGCAGGGTCCGCCCACATCTTCCAGGAGAAGATCTGGCACATGTGACACTTCTTGACTGCCTCTACACAATCTTTGATATATGAAAGACAAAAGTATCCAGCATGAAGAATCTTCTGGGATGTTGCCAAACTAGATAGGTGACCACTACACGCTCTTGTGTGATAGTCATTCAATACAAGTTCTTCCTCTTCATGAGTGAGACAATGATGAAGAATTCAATGCAGTCCTCGACAATATAAAGTATCATCAAGTATAAGATAGTTCTATTCTTTATGGCGTATTCATTGATGTTCATCGCAAGAAGTAGAACATGATCACTTTAAAGTATGAAGATACACAAGTATATATCCATACTAAGGGTCCAAATATGAAATAAGGAAAAGATCTGCCATGATCAGTGACTCTTCGGGAAAATTATTACCACTCTCGACCGAAAGTTTTGAGACCTGTTCAGCAAAGACCAAGGACTTTTTATACTTCACTGAAAACAAATCCAAGTCAAATTCTTGCAGGATGACTATCAATCAACTGATTTTCCCATCGATGACCCGTCGTGTTAACACATATTGAAAATGGTTCACTACTTTTATGACGGTGGTCTTGCAAAGTAAGATGTAATGAAGGAACCATTGGACAACATGAACAACTGCCAAAAAAAGTTTCTCAACATGTGTGTAGTTGAGTTCCAGTCCTACCAAGCCTTGACTAATATAGTAGATAACATGCTCTTCGAGCACGTCATCCTCTTGGACCAATACCATCACAATAGTAGACTCTGTGTCAGCCAAATAAAACAAGAAATCCTTGACATAATCTGGAGGATTGAGTAGACGGGCAGAAGTCAGAGCTCATTTCAAGGCTTCGAAAGAACGTTGAGTTGCTTCATCCCAATAGAATGGGACCCCTTTCTTCAAGAGATGCATAAACCCATTAGTAATATCGACATAGTTGGCATCAAAATGCCGAAGGAAATTGGATTTCCCATGTAGACTTTGAAGTTGGGGGATTTTTCACGGTGGAGGAAATTGAACTATTTCCTCAACCTTCAGAGGATCGACCATGATCCCTTTAGTTGACATGATAAAACCTAACAAGCATCCCAATGTCACGCAAAAACTATAGTTATCTGGATTTAGATGAATCCGATCGTAGCGAAACCTCTCAAAGATAATTCATAAATGGGTGGGATGATCAAATCACTTACGAGAACGTGATGCCATATCATCAAGATATGCCTCAACTATGTGCTTGAGGTCGTGGAAGGAAAATGACATGGCCTGCTGAAAAATTGGCTCCAACATTCTTAAGGCCAAAATTCATTTTTCTGTACATGAATGTACCCCAAGGAAAAATAAATTTCGTTTTATGTTGGTCCTTGAGCTTGATCTGAATCTGGTTGTACCCGAAAAAAATGTCCATAAAATAAAATGCCTCACAACCTGCACATTCATCGACAATTTGGTCAATGAATGAGGTTAGAAAATTATCTTTTGGGCAAGCTTTGTTCAGATCACGAAAGTACATACACACACGGATCGTACCTTGCTTTTTTTTACACGAACAAGGTTTGACACACATTCTATTAATTGCACTGTATAGATGAAACCAACCTTGATGAGTTTCTCTACCTCACCCTTGATCGTTGCTGGCTTGCAAGGATTGACAAGGAGAAGCTTCTATCAGATAGGCTTAACATTGGGGTGAGTTGTTGTTAGGACCACATATTGTACCCTTTTTGCCCATACTTTTTGCTATTATTTTACCCTTCATCACCTACATTTTAACTTATACTATCATTTCATCTAATCATTCCAAGGTATACAACGTCCTTTCTCATTACTTTATGCTTAATCCGTTTTGCATAATACTTTACATTACTTTTGAACCTAACCATTGATTAGAAGTGCAGAAGTGTCCATATTTGCAGAATAGTATTTTAGACCGATGCTGAAACACAGAACTGCCCAAAGCCACCATTGAGTTGATGCTGAAACACGGGAGCTGCTACACAGTCCAAGGATGCATATGCCGAAACACGAAGCAGTTACACGGTTCATGCAAATACTGAACACGGAGCTGGTACTCAGTTCAGAACAGATGCTGAGACACAGT
>SNQJ01S0011622.1:168548-203317 GCA_010110895.2 Picea sitchensis
TCTTTACTACAACACTAAGTGCTTTTGGAATTGAGCATATACAGTGCGCAGCTATCTTTGAAACAAAAGACTTCCCTGGGTTGATAATTTATGTTTCACTTGGTTGTTTGAAATTAATTAAGCAATTATAGTGACCAACAGTTGTGATTTCATGTTCAACGATACGTAGGTCAATGCTTGGAATCTCCCCATAAGACAAGGAAAATACATCTCAAAACTCTTTAAATAATTTAGTGTATATTTGAATATCTTATGTGGATCAATCTTCTCTGACGAAGATGTTTTCTATGATGCTAGGGTTTTTGGATATGTCGATAGGAATTGTTTCAGCTATAGTTTCCATGTTTCCCTCAACATATATTTTGTGCATGGCCAGAGGGTTAACAGGACAAGGGGCATATGCATTCATGGTTGTAATGAACTCGCATGCCTCTATTCTCTTCAACTTAGGTAAGAAATATAATTTTTGGTGAAGATTTTCCCAAGGTCTCTCTATCCCATTCATTGCCTCCAAAATTGCCTCATTAGAGGGAAATACCAAGTCCGAAGGATCGTAAGTGGTGAGATATTATTGAGCCCAAATAGGCTCGAGAAAGGGATCTAGCTCCTCCAGGGGAGACAGATCAGGGTTGGCTGAGGCTTGTTGGACAATATTGTACGTAGTATTAGCAGCTGATACGAGCATAACCATTCGAGGGTGACCTACCCCTTCCATCAAATCCTATGGAAAAGGTAAAATCCATGGGTAATTAAAGTAACTCGTTCTAAAAGATGCGAATTCAAATATCCCAGCCTTTGGCTAGTCAGGGACAGCTGAAATAAACTTGACATCATTAGTAGGGAAATTCCCAATTAAATATGGAAACAATCTGGAACCTAAGTTGATGATACCTGGCTATTGGTTGTCAATCATCGGGACCATGGATGCCCCTGATGAAGGGTCAGGAAAGGAGAAGGATAATTGATCAACAATTATGGCTCGACCTTTGTGAGGAAAACATAAGACCTAAAAAATGGTGGACACAACCAATGTCATAGCATAGGTCTAGCTCTTCGCTAACAAAATATTGTAGTCGAGAGGCGCATCGACTACTTCTACTTCGACACACATGGTTCTTCTCTCCAACTGCACGGGGTAGGAGGGAATTATGTCATGTGGTCTAAAATATCAACCATCAAATGCAGTTAGCAATGTGGATGACAGAGACAACTCAGGTTTCCTAATGGCCTTCCAACATGCCAATGACATCACCCAATTAAAGGAACCCTCATCAACCATCGTACACAAAATGTTCTTTGTCAACGATTTCATGGCATACATCACTACTATTTGAAAAACAATGTGGTGAGGAAGATAAGGCTTATAATCTGTAGGGTCTGAAAAAATAATTCCCAAGTTAGTAGTCTCCCAAGGAAGAAAACAATGCTTTCCTCTGTGAGGGGAAACTATGGAGGAATTCTAGAGTAGACATTGCACAAGGATTTTGTGCCAGATCCTCCACAACAGAGTAATTTTGAGAAGCCCTTAGGTTCAGGCTGTGAGAAGCCTTTTTAAATTCACCCTTAGGGATGTGAGTCATAATTTCTCCCACAATCTTTTCAATTTGAAGAGGAGGCAGTCGGTTGGAGTCTTCTTTTCCCTTCTCAACATGTTTTGTCATTCCGTAATTATGATCCATGGTCTATAGATGAGCTTTAGACTTCATCATATAAAAAAAATTGGCTCCATTGTTAGTATTAGGTGCGGGGGCTCCCTGATTGACCTTAGGCGCAGTCATGCATGAGGAAGCTTGAGCCAAAATTTTCTTTTATGGAAAATGGTTGGTTAACAAGACAGGTTGTTGTTGTGCTAATAGATTTTGGGCTTCCTCAAGTTGAGGGAATTGGTGAGTCAAGTGGTAATCTGTGCAAAGATTACACAAAAACTTAACCTTCCTATTTTCATTTTTTCCCTCACCGACATTATTCACAACATTATTATCCCCCTTAACCTTTTTTTTTTTTTTTATATTTCCTCTTTCCCTCAGTTTGTTGTTTACCCTTGGGATTTGTCGATTGCACATTGTGTACATCTGATGTTTGGGTTACGGGGGCAACAAAAATAGGAGTTTTTTTGACCACAATCTATTGAATTGATAACTATTGTAACTGATCATTCAAATGATCTATTGGATTTCTCAATGATGAGCCTACTATGCCATCAACGTGAGGCCCAGACTTATGTTTAGTCTTGTTGAAATTCGACCGTTGTGCGCCGGGAAGGATCTCCTACAAAATACCGAATTGAGAGTAAATCAACTCCAGTTGATGGGCTCTCATGACAACCTATTCTTCATAAACAACCCTAGACATTGTGACGTATTTCGATACAGAAGGCACCGAGGACTTTAGGAACCACTCAAGAAAAAATGTGGGAGGGACCTTAACTTTGATCAAGCTCTTCCATTGACACCATTCTCGGATTTGATATGAGATATGGATGGATTTTGTTTTCTCTATGTTGGCTAGTAACTCGGTGTCGACATCGTATCTTACAGGTAACTAGAAATGGTTTAAGAAAACCATAGCCAAGTCATTAAAGTAAACATACTTTGAGCTATCAAGGTTAATATACCATTTCGTGACATCCATTATAAGAGTGCGTTTAAAAAATGAAACTGAATGGATTCATCCTTTAACGAGTTGGAAAAGCACCATAAATGAAATGTCGTAACATGATCACCTAGATCGTCTCCAAGATTGTATTTGAACTTAGGGATGTCCGAGAGAAACACAGTCAACATGGGGGGCCAACGCAGATCATGACAGATCTGGTCGTTCAACAGTCTCGACAAGTCTAGCAAATGCAATGTTTTCAGGAAAGGTAGTCTAGGTTGTGGTGGTGATCCATATTTTATGAGAAGAATGAAATGAATACAAATTATTAATAGGTTCTTAACAAAAAATAACATAGATACAGTAAAACTAGTTTTCTATTCAATAATGAAATAAGCTGAAACTGTAAAATGCAGCGGAAAAAAGTTTGTTGGAATGGTGGCGGCTTATCTCTGAGAAGAGATGTGACGGTAGCACGCATTCGTAAGAAGAAGGTTACAATGACGCTCTAAAGGAATTTTTACAATAATAAAGAATGCCAAAAACCCTAGACATCCAAAAACCTAACCCTAGGAGATGAAGCGCCAAGAGTCACGTGGGCCCCATTTGGGTAAGTTAGTACATCAACTTCTTGGGGTCATAACTTTTGCATATGATCTCTGTTTTATGCATGTGATAGCCCGTTGGAAAGGTATCATTGAGGAGATTAATTTTAGGGGCTCAATAATGCCTTCAACTATCATTGAGGATATCTATCATGAAATACCTTCATTTAGGCCCTCAAAATGGCCCCGAAAGTTAAAACTACTAAAAATAGTAAATTGTCAAAATTGTCAGAAAACTGTTTTGAGCCAGTTGGAAAAGGTGGGTGGCCATCGATATCCATATGGATCAATCCTCCCTCCTTAGGAAGCAATGGTATCCATTGCATTGAGGTCCCCCATCAGATGAGGAAATTTCTGCTGAATTTGGCCCCGTGTGAGCCACTTGCCTTGGTGCAGGATCTGCCCTACTTTGACAACTCGATAAAGCTGGATCCTTTGTTGTCGAGTGCCCTTGATTTTTATTTCCACAATATGATCATTGGATGCCTATTGTAGGCAGTTGGGGTTGATATCTTTTGGTGTCAGTTGTTTTTCTACTTTTGAGGTGTCCAATAATGGTGGGAAATAAGGGTGAAGGAGATCCACGTTGAGCATTAGGTGCAGACCAAGGAAAGGAGGAATGTTGAGCTCAAAATCATTATCCCCCATGGCCTTGGTGATAGTGTACGACCCATAACAGAGTGGTCGAAGCTTTCGATGGGGTCCTGTAAGGCGTTCTTTCTACAAGTACAACCAAACTTTTCCGCCCACCTGAAACTTATGCGGCACCAGATGTTGGTCATGGCGTTATTTGTACTCGTCATTGGACTTCTGTAGGACATCCTAAACCTGTTGGTGGATGTGGTGGATCCTCTCAATGAACCGGGTGGCTTTTTCAGCTTTAGTTGGAGTAGGATATGAGTCGGTCGAGGTGACTGCAAGGGGAAGTGAAACATATATGGGTCCCAATGGTTAGAATCCCAACCCCACTTGAAAGGGGTTGTGGTGAGTTGAGCTATGCAAGGATCGGTTGTAGCTATGTTGGACATAGGGAAGGATCTCATCCCATGTGCAAGGGTGATTTGAATTATACATGCGAAGGATATGCACAATTATTAGATTTACAACCTCGGTTTGGCCATCTATCTGGGGGTGGAAGGCCGTGGATTTGGTGAGCTTGGTGTCCAACAATGACTAGAGGCTCGAACAGAATGTTTTGAGAAATAGACTATCCCAATCTAAGACAATGGTTTGTGGGATTCCAAAATGTACCCAGACTCGTTCAAAGAAGAGCTTGGCACTGGCCTCTGCTGTGATGCTCTTCTTGCAGGAAACTAGAATCGCCATCTTAGAAAAGCGATCAACAACCACAAAAACACAGTCATTTCCCTGCTCGGTGGATGGGATGCCTGACATGTAGTCCATTGATATGGATTCCCATGGCCTATCAAGAGTAGGAATAGGGGTGTACAGGCCCTGTTTCTTAGTGGTCAGTTTGGCAATAGCGTAGGAAGTGCAGGACTTGATATACTTGCTGACCTCCTATCGAAGTTTTGGCGAGTAGAAATGTTTCTGTAGCATCGCCACTGTCTTTTCAACGCCGAAGTGTCCTGCCACCCGACTATAGTGGGATTCCTAGATCATCTTTTCTCACTCACTTGATGGAACATAGATATGGCCCATACAACACAACAACCCATCCTGAAGATGGAAATTATTGACAATTGCGTTTGCACCCACATTTGGTAGGTGGTGATGAAGTCAGGGTCTGTCTCATAGAGTTGGGGACATCCAGATGTATCATGGCCATAAGAGTCTAGCACCATGGTAAGTGCCATGATTGGTGGTCTACTAAGTCAATCAACGACGCGATTGGTGCTTCTTTTTTTATACTTGATTTTGAGGTGGAATTGCTGCAAGTATGTGGACCAATTTTGATGGCGGTCATTCTGCAATTTTCCCTGCTTCTGCATGATCTGCAGTGGATTATGATTAGTGTGGATGATTGTCTCCTTCCCAAGAATGTAATGTCTCCACTGGCGACATGCTTGCACAATGGAGTACATTTCTTTGTCATAAGTAGGTTACTTATGGACAATATCTGACAATTTATCACTATGATAGGCCATGGGGTGGCTGTGCTAAGTGAGAACGGCACCCACAACATAGTCTGAATCATCTGTCTCAATCTCAAAAGGATGTTGCAGGTCTGGTATTGAAATTACTAGGGTTGATCACAATCGCTGCTTAAAATCATTGAACGCTTATTGTTGGGACCGGCCCCACGCAAATTTCTCCTTACCACCACCCTTGTTTATTTGACTGAGGGTCCATGCAATATGGGAGAAACCCAACATGAACCTGCGGTAGAAATTTGCAAGGAACAAGAAGCTTCGAAGCTCAATGAGTGTTGTTGAGGTTGTCCAGTCACGGATGACTTGGATCTTGGCTAGATCCACATGTATGCCCTACTGATCAATGATGTGGCCTAGGTAATGGACCCTGTCCATGCCGAAGGAGTATTTTTCCAAGTTGGTGTATAGCTTGTGCTACCACAGGGTGTGTAGAACCTGTTGAATGCGCTACAAGTGTTCGACCTAAGTCTTGTTGTAAATTAGAATGTCATCCAGATACACCACTACAAAGGTATTGGTGAATGGTCATAGGATATCATCCATCATCCTCATGAAAGTGGCTGGAGCTTTTGTCAAACCAAAGGGCATGACCAACCATTCAAAAAGGCCTTCCTTTGACTTGAAGGTGGTATTCCACACATATTTCTGTTCTATCGGGACATGGTGGTAGCCAGACTTTAGATCAATCTTACTGAAGTATTTGGCTCCCATGAGTTGATTAAGGAGGTCATCAATTTGGGGAATCAGGTACCAGTTTCTGACTGTGATTTTATTTAGAGCCCGACAATCAATACATAGTTTCTAGGTTCCATATTTCTTCTGTACCAGCACTATTGGGCTCCCACAAGGTGATGAGTTGGGGCGGATGTGCCCCTTGTGGAGAAATTCTTGGATCTGTCACTTGATCTCCTCATTCTCTGACAAAGAGCGACGATAGACTGGCCCATTGGGTAGAGGTGTGTCGGGGGTTATATCGATGGGGTGCTTGACCTAGTAGTGTAGAGGTACCCCTATAGGTGAGGAGAAGATATCTGAGTATTCTTCCACGACCTTATCTACTTGCTTTTGCTGTGTGAAGAGGTCGGTCGCAGAGACTCTGGATGTGGCTGTGATCTTTCACTTATTCTGAGAGCGAATCACAAAGAAGACAAACTTCCCTGTTTGAGAGATTACCTTCTTGCATTGCTTAGTAGAGATCAAGAAAATAGCACTAGGTGGGACTGCCTCAGGTATCCTGTACAATTTCCTGATCAAAGTAATAATAACACTACGAGGCCTAGACTCATATACAACATGACATTTCCATAAATAAGGTTGGCCCAAAATAATGTCACAAACTTTGAGAGGAGCAACATCACACAATACCTCATATTTGAAGGGCTTGATGTCGTACGACATTCGACACTATTGGCTGACGCAAATACGCTTCCTTGGCGGAACCATCCAATGGTGTACGGTTGTGGGTGCGACATTGTTTGCAAGGCTAGTCGCTTGAAGACCTCTGCTGAGATGAAGTTCTTCTAGATACTGCTATCAACAATGAAGTGCAGTGGGGTGCCTTTTATCCACATCTATGAATGGAAGAGGCACTCTCCTTCTTCTTGCTCGTCTGGTTCACCAGGCTGGAGCTTGGTGGTAGCAACGGTGGCACTGGGTTCTGCAACAATGATCTGTCTTCCCCTTTCTAGTTCTGGCTCAGAGTCATAATCTTCATCTGATTTAGAGGCTTTCACTTCGGCCACCAACGAATTCTTTGAGTGATTTGCGAAAGTCAACAATGTTATGCCAAGGGCTCTTATGGAAGTCGCACCACTTCCCGGTATCTTTCTTTGTCTTTCCAGTGTCTTTCTTTGCTTGCGGATTGGACTGGTTGTCTTGATACTGTCCATCTTTTCTCTGTCCTTTGTTTGGTGGGTTGGGGCTGCCCTTTCCTGGATTTTGTTGTGAGGGGTTCCCAGGCCCAAATTGCCGCGTCTTTTGTTTGATCTTCTGCTCGATTTTGACAGCATATCGGTAGGTCGCGCCCAAGAATGAGATGTCCATAAATTCCATTTAGGTCTGGATGTATCTATGCAGAGAACCTTGATACTTGAGCACTAGATTTCGCTCTGAATCTTTGATACCCAACTTGGTGCGCAAGGTATGGAAGATATTTATGAAATCTGGCATTGCTTGGTCTCTTTCTTGCCGCAGTGTGGTCCATTTGGTATACAGGTCGTCATAACTTCCGTCAGGGTAGTATTGTTCCTTAATAGCATCCCTAAAGGATTCCTAGGTGGCCATGAATGAAAATAATGAGGTTTCCTCTGTTTCATTTTTCTCACAGAAAGTTTCCCACCAATCTTTGACATGGGGAATGGCTTTGAGGAGCGCAAAAATAATATTTTCTTTATTCGAAAAGTTATGGACAGAAAAATACCCTTCTAATAGATTCAACCACTTATCTACAACATCTGCGTCTATCTGACCTTCAAATATAGGAATGTTGAAGTTTATTTGTACCTTAAAGGGGGCGACGCCTCCGTTCGAAGAAGATGTGTCGCCTGTTGGTATATGCCGAAGGATTTGCACGAAACTATCCATCATATCGTTCCTCTGTTGCATGAGGGATTCCTCAATCAACAATTTGAAAGGATATCATGTCCCATCATATTTCTTTTCTCCTACCATGGGAGGTCACTTGGGCATGAAAGAGCTTCTTTCCTCAAGATAAACAAGCTCGAGACCCAACTCTTTGTATTCTGACCTCGTTGGGGACATGCATTAAGATGACAAGGAGCAAACCGCTCTGATACCACTGATATGGATTTTATGAGCAGAATGAAATGAATACAGATTATTAATAGGTTCTTAACAAAAAATAATAGAGATACAGTAAAACTGGTTTTCTATTCAATAACGAAATAAGATGAAACTGTAAAACGCAGCAGAAACAAGCTTCTGGAATGGTGGTGGCTTATCTCTGAGAAGAGATGTAACGACAGCACACATTCACAAGAAGAAGGTTACAATGAGGCTCTAAAGGCCTTTTTAAAATAAGAAATAATTCCCAAAACCCTAGACATCCAAAAACCTAACCCTAGGAGATGAAGCGCCAAGAGTCATGTGGGCCCCGTTTGGGTAAGTTAGTACATCAACTTCCTGGGGTCGTAACTTTTGCATACGATCTCCATTTTAGGCATGTGATCACCCATTGGAAAGGTATCATAAATGAGATTTATTTTTGGGGCTCAATCATTCCTTTGACTATCATTGAGGAGATCGATCCCGAAAAGCCTTCATTTAGGCCCTCAAAATGGTCCTAGAAGTTAAAACTGCTAAAAATAGTAAATTGCCAAAATTGTCAGAAAACTATTTTGAGCCAGTTGGAAAAGGTGGACGGCCATCGATATCCATCTAGATCAAGTGTATTCAAATGAAAAGAGAGGCCTGTATTTTTGCAGGCACCAAGTTTCCAAGAAAAGTTTGGTTGTTGGCCAGGGTTTTGGTAGAAACATGGTCTTTCTGTTTAGGAAAAGGAGTTTTCATTTAATTCTGCATCACTGATTGATTCTCATAGTTGGATGGCATGCCTCGTGTAGGTATTTCTCCCTACACAATATTCAAAGGACCTTGTTTTGGGATGCCACCAACCGACCCTCCTAACATAGGTACCGAACCCTTCCTGGGGTTCCACTAAGTGTGGGAAGGGTTTCCCCCGATTGACATCCCTTGTGAAAGAAACAATCTCTTCTAGGGATTTCCAAGACCTTGTGAGGATTAAACGCTCGTCATCACTCCCTATGAAGGAATGAAACCTTGCATAGTGTTTGGTTGACCAAAAATGGGTTTTCCCCCTGCCGAGAAAGTAGATGATGAGAAAGTGTTATTTACAAACACATCGAACAAATAAAAAGTCATAGACCCTACGAAAGTCATGTAGGACTGAGGTCCATGACTTCCCCCACTGAACAAACTAGAGATGGTGTTAAGCCTGATCGACTGTTGGAAAACACCTCCAAGAAGAGGGGATGGAGGAGGGATATGACCCCCACTATAAGGGATAGCGTTAAATGGGTAAGTGGTTCCCATGACAGATCTGTGTAAGGGAGCATTAGATATCCCTACCCTGATACTAACCGTCTTTAGAGTAGAGTAGGTTAGGACTGAACTAGAGTCGAAACCTGGCATCCCATATGAAAAGGGAGCACCAAACACATTCTGGATAAAGGGAACAATGGTGAGAGTCGTTGAAGGGATTGTGCCACTACCCGAAGTAGTGGGTGTCTAGACAGTTGTATTCCTAATAGGAAAAGGTGGGGGAGGATGCATGACACCCCCTCCTACGAAAACTGATATGGGAGTATGAGGACTCCTAGAATAAGTCTCACTAGTTGCTTCCATCATTTATCATCTAACAAGCTGAATTTCAAGTGAAGTCACCTCATGAGGGACTATCTGAATAAGAAGAGACATCGATAAGTTAGTGATCAGAGGGTTTGTGGGCCAGAAGCCTTCAACTTTGAGGTCACAAATGGTGGACTCCTCCAGTGTAGACAATTCTTCTCTAGGAGATGGCTCATGTACATTTTATTGTGGCTCGGTCTCTTCAATTGAACCCTCTTGATCTATCCTTCGCCTCAATGGTGGTGGAGGTGGCTCCAATGTAAGCGGTGGAAATCCCTGAAGCCTTCAGGAATGATGGAGCTCTGGATCTTCCACTTTTTTGAAATTATCAACCAATGCTCTAAGTTTGAGCTAGAGTGACACACAGAGCACACACTAAAAAGTTCCTAATGGAAAATCAAGCAAACAATTGACTGGTAGGAAGAATAGTTACGCCAATCGACACTAGAGCAACTTACCAGTGCAAGTTTAACTCGAACATGGAAACACCCTCCGGTTATACTTTGCAAAGTGATATTTGATGTCTTCCCTAGGTACCATGGTATACCCCCGCAATCATTTGTGTAAGTCCGTAAAAATAGAACACTAGGTTCCTAGCTCATAGTCAGTCACCAAGAGGGTATAGTCAATATGCGGGTTGATCGTAATGAGCAGGATAACAAAGTATGAATCTTTTCAACGGTACTGAAGGAAATGGTCCAGAATAAAAATGAGGATATTGAACAGATTCCAGGTCCATGAGGCTCCATAGTAAAATGTGATTAGCATAAATGCCAAGAATGACCCTCAATATATGATCCCCAGTATGCTCGGTCCATCTTTGGAGGGGTTATCTCCTCTACCTTTCCTCCCATGATCTCGTGTTTAACCCCTATTTTAGAGGCGGGTCCCAACTGACTCTTACAAAAATGGATTCTCACACTCTCTATCACAGACATGTTTTTTTAAGTGGCCTTGAATAGTTTCCTCTCTGCACCTATTTCAAGGCCCTAGAGCCTATACTACTTGTTGAACCCTACAAATAAAAGTCTAGTTGATTTTAATTGTTAATAGTTGATTTTAAGTGGCTTAATTTAATCAATAGGGTACATACATGAAACTTATGGTGTTTTCAAGAGACAAAAGAGAAGAAATAAAAATTTTAGAGCATTTGTGCAAAAGAAAACTAGGTTCTACAATTGAAAAATGGCTTTAAATATTTGCAAATGCAAACTTTTCAAAGTATAGTCCCAAGATCCCAAAATGCAAAAGGTTTCCTAGAATGTGCTTTTTGTTTTACAATGCAAATGCAAATTACTAAAATTTCAATGAAATGGAAAAGAAGGAACTTTGGAAATGAAACTCTTTTCTTTTGTAATAAACAACCTATGATACAACTACCAAACAAAAATGCATAACTAAACACAACACTTTTTTATTTTTTGAATGCTTAGAAAATAAAATCACAAGTAAATGATATTTTTTCATTTTTCAAAGAACAAACAAGGTAAAAAGAAAATAAACCCAAGACTAACACAGACCCTAAACCATTTATTGAACACAAGGATTCAATCGAATCCACAGGAGGATCTAACGCTTATAAGTTCACCCTAAACCGTCAAAGAGAAGAAAAGAAAATTAAGAAACAACAAGAGTTCTTTAGAAAGTGAAATATAAACTGAATCTTTAACCCAACCAAACACAATCAACAAAGACCCTAAAGAGTTCAAGAAGGACTGGGAAGCACAAAGTTTCTTTCCAGGAAAGAAAAACTCTTTTTTTTCTTTTTAAATCCTTCCAAAACACAGAGACGTGTGTTTTTCACAAGAATCTCGTGTATGTACGCAGGTTGTATACTATGCAGACCATGTATGTATGCGTTCTATACAGAGAACAAGCCGTGTACATCTCTGCAAACTCTTAAAAAAGAAAAAGGTTTGGACAACCATCTAGGCAGAGAAGGTTGGTAGGCACCTGGAAGGTGAATAGAGACCCTAATTGACTCAGTAAACTTGGAAAACTAAAAAAGAAAATGAAAAAATCAAACGAAACCAAAATATCCCACTAATAATCTAGAGAGATTCCCCAATGGAGTCACCAATTCTGCTATGGGAAAAATTCCCCTGAATTGGCTCTAAGGAATAGGTGGAAATGTTCTAATGTTCTAATCCATTAAAAGAATGTTCTACCCTTAATACCCCCAAAACATCTAAACTAAGTGATGAGAGAGAAAGGAAATAGAGAGTTAATGAGTGCACCTTCAGTCCTTGCGGTTGGTGTATACCTCTTTCACTTGTTGTCTCATAGATCACATATATCCTCCCAAAGATGACCTACAAGGGGTTAGGAATACAATGTAACAACACATGCAATATCTAATGATCACTTTAAAAGTCTAAATATATATATAAATGTTCAAATTAACAAAAACATCTAAACATAGGGTTTTGGGACAAGGATAAACTCTTTTATTCAATTTCAATATAAAAAGGGTTACAACCTTTGTTGGAAAATGCTCCACGAAGCAAGTCCAGGATCCTCTGTTGTGGCTCTAAGTGCATTAATCCCACATTAGCTTATCACAACCAACATATAACCAAGGTAAGGAGGAAGGGTTGCATTAGGAAAAATGTTCGAGGGGAAGGATGAGGCTAAAACTTAGGATGAGATGCAAATCTTGGGCTAAGAAAGGGAAAGGATTTTGGCAGAGTTTTCTTATTCTCTTGCTCATGTTCATAAATGAATCCAAAAGACCTCTTTTTATATGAGAAAAGATGGTTATTTGGTTTGGGGAGAGGATACAAGGGGTAAACTGGTTAGGAAACCCTCCCTAGCCCGTAAACTCCACCGAAATCCACACAATTTTATATTTTTTGAAACTTTTGGAGGTAAATGTGGGCTAACTAGAATGTAGCACACATGTGTACATGGGATAAATAGCATGAAACACATGTGTGTATGCGGGCTATTAGTGCAACAGGGAGCATACACTATCCAAAAAATGGATTTTTAGAGGGAATCCTCAATAGTATTTTTGGCAAAGTATGCAAATGGATGGGCCAATGTCTTGTATGCACAGATATGGAATTTTGGACTATAATAGAGAGAGGGAGGTGAATTAGTATGATAAATTTAATGTCACCTTTTAACCAAAATATGTAATCATTAACATCATCATCAATATATCATGAGCATTATAAATCAACACAACATAATAGATATCCACAGACATAATACAACATAATTTACATGGAATCCAAAATGGGAGAAAACCACAGAACAATTTTATTATATATCAAACAAATACATTCATTTGAAGCACCAACTTCCCAGTTCTCCAGCTACAACTGGAAGGAGGCTACAAACCCCTATTTGCAGGCTCCAACCTAAAGGAATCTACAACTCCCTAAATTCTATGGCTCCAACTAGAAGGAAGCTACATCCCCTTGAATCTCAGGCTCCAACCTGAAGGAGGCTCCAACTTTATGTTTTCTTCGACACCAACTAGAAGGAGGATACAACCCCCTTTCCTTTCCCCATCCTACCTCCCTTAAATATAAGTGTAAACCAATTGTCACTACCACAATCACTGTCGCTATCACTACCACTACCTCTGTCACATCAACCTGTAACTTGTCAACTTGTCACTTGTCATAGTACCATCAACTTGTAGCTTTCACTGTATCATCAACCTACTATACCAAAAATTGTACCATACCATGCATCAATTGTGCACCAACATATATGCATTAATCATGAACAATAAGATATACAAAATACAACATCCATGATAAGTAGCCAATAATGTACCATATGTCAAACATGAATACAACATGTACCATACACCATAGCATCAACCAAGTATAGACCTGTACGATATCATCAATGAAGAACCATTGCATGTTCGTCATGCATACACCACCATACATCAAGTGTATAACTCAACCATGAATAATAATCTCAAATATATGATCCATAACAACCATGCCATATGTTGAACTAGATATACTAGAATACCTTACTCAACCATGTACCCAATATGTAGCTCAATAATATGTCAAACCCTCATCAATATGCCAAGTATGCCTCAAGCATTCACCATATAATAATCAATCATAACCTTCACAACAAGTACACAAATATATCAATACATTTGTAGCTAACCTAAAACACTGAAATGCTAACCTGTAAACTATCTTCTATCTTCAAGGACTTGGTAATGTTAGTCACCATTAAATTGATTTATGTGAAATCAAGATTTCAGGATCTATCAAGGTGCTAAACCGGTTTGGAAAGCCTGATAAACTAGTTAAGAGGATAAATATGGCAGGAAATAGATAAATCTGGAAGGAGTGCTAAGCTGATGGGGCTCGATGCATTGCGGATCGTGAGCTCTCAATATCAACAGTTGAGGATGATTTCGGGGGGAGAAGTTGCGCGGGGGTTAATTTTGGAGAGAGATTCCTAAATTTAAACCATGGTTTTCATTTGGGGCTACGTGGCACCACCAGGTGCATTTAGGGATGGAAAGCGTGTTGCCTCAAACCACTTTCTCATCCCCCTGAAAAGAGAGAAAGTATAAAAGGGTGGTTGGTCATTTATTTTATTTTATTTTGAGTGTTGGACATTTAAAACCTTGGTGTGACCACCATCTTTCAACTGCAGCTCAACAATACACCAACTGCATGCCATTTCCTCTCGTTTCAAGGTATTTTTCATCACAACCATGGATCCTATCATAACCTAAGTAAAAAAACAAGATCCTATGGTGAATGAAGAATCCCTAATTGACTGAGATTCATATGTTTTTTATACCAAAATCACTATTTCTACTATGTCTGTTTCTAGAAGCAACATGTTTGATAAAGTAGGAAGGCATATATCATTCCTTGAAGCAGTCTAGGCCACCATAGTCCCATATGCTATCGAAATCCCTTTCCCTTATCCTGAATTTATAGGTTGGTGCGCCGAACAATATTCCCATGAAGAAAGAGTCATTGGGAATAAACGAGGGTACAAGGTCATGTGTAGGGTAGAGATTTTGTCAATTCGAGAGTCCCTTGGTATACTAGAGTCTTTTTCCACAATTTTTGAACCTTTCAATGAAGAGAAGTTGATTAGGGTATACAAAGAATGTCCATCAGAGGTTTGAGATTTGTTTTTACAGACAAATGTCTAACCTGAACATTTTTCAGAGAGTGTGTATTCGCCAATGAATGTGAATATAATGGTTATTGAAGTCCAATGGGTTTGCAGCCTATTGAGTCAAGTTTTAGGTCTAGACAATGACAAATATGTAGTCGAAGTCATGCTCAGTTTTTTGTTGACCTTTTTAAATTCAGAGTCTGGTCTGTCAGTTCGTATCAATTTTGATCAATTGATAGCTGATAATATCTATAAACAGATAGTGAATTTTCTCTCTCTAAGACATTTCAGATACTACACCTATATGTTGAATATTTTCCTAAAAATCAGTAAGAGAGAATTTCCTGAAGCAACATGTGTATCAAATGAATGTAAAATGATTACACTGCTCGTCTTCATAAACAAAGTCATGTCCATAGTTTACAGTTTGATTTTCAATACCAGCCTACCTAGAGTTTTGGATGACATGAGGAGCTATCTACAACCAAATCCAAAGAACGGAGTGGGGGATTGGGTACTATTCATGCACTCAACAGTAATATGGGTTTATGGTTGTCATGAGTCCCCTTATATATTGCCTATTTTTCTGACCCCTAGAATATTTTCCCTTGAATTCATCAAGAAAAGAATTATATCTGAGACAGATCATTTCCTGAAATTGCACATAGCGTCCAACCTCAAGTTCCCTTTTATCATTGGCCCCTTCATTGTCAAAGACAAATCATGTTTATCTCAAGTTTAAGAAAATCTCAAAGAGTTTGGTTTTGCACAGCTACAAGGAAGAAGATATGATCCACACCAAATCATATCCAAGAGAAGATTGATGAACAAATAGGCCCCTTATGAGCATGAACAGGTTGAGAGTTTTGATAAACTGGAAAATCTAGAATTCTGTGTTGATATGGAAGCAATCTTGCAAGCAACTCAAACACAACAAGTGGAGGCAACCCAGCAACAAAGTCAAATACAACAAGCTTCTCAAAAACTGATAGTAAGAGTTCCTAAGATAAGTGTTTATAGAAAGAGAAGCAATTCAGAGTCCCTGGGCACCAGTGATCAACAAACTGCCCCAAATAAGATGAAGATTACACGGTCTTCACAGATAGTGGATTTAGAAGAGGAAGTGTCGAGGGAACAAGTAAATCTAGATATTGTGTAAAGTGGTACTAGCACTTTAGAGGTTGAAAAGGAAAGAAAACTCCAAAGTGAAGGTGGCTCAAGAACCTTTAGCAACAAGAAATACATATTTGATCAAAACTCTGAAGCAGTTTATCAATCTAAAGAAGATTTGGCAAAACAATATGTTGACAAGGGAAACACAGCTCTGGGTGAGATGAGGGATTTAATCCCTGAAGTGGAAAATATTTCTCAGCATAAATATTCTATATTCATAGTAAGAGATGTTGAAAAGAGAACCTTTAACATTGCAGTTGCAAATGAAGATAAAATATTTGAAATAAATATAAGATATGAAAACATCAGTGCTCCAGACAAGGTCAAATTCCATAAGAATACCAATTATATGTTGTATTTTGATTACTTGATTTTAATCTTGAAGAATTCAAAACTGACATCTTATGCAATGAAATTGGAAGGATAGTTAAGGCAGGAAAACACATCTAGCAGATCTTGGTAGACTCAGGTCAAGAGGCTGGAATCTGAAGGCCCCCAAGGGTTGAAATCCTCATTGGATGAGAAAGACAAATTAATTCAAATCTTGAAGAAGAAATTGAAAATTTCTTCCAAAGAGCATCCACAAACAAATGAATTGGTTTCTCTAGAACAGAAAAGGAAAAACTTTGTCAAGAGACATTGGACTACAAGTCTAGAGTGTTGCAACTAGAATGAGAAAAAGATGAAATGGTTACAAGAGAAGACATAATTGATAAACATGGCTATAGTTGTAGTTCCTGCTACAGAATATGGGTCAAACACTAAAGGACTTGTCTAGGATATGTCACAAGTTAGCCTAAAATAAGGATAAATCAAAGGGATAAAAGGAAGCATAGAGAAATTGAAGTCGGAGATGCAGGAAAAGGATGAAAGAATGGCTTAATTTCAAAAGGAGAATGAAGTCTTGCAGGAAATGATAGATAAATTGAAGATGACATTAAGAGGAAAAGCCTGTTGCAGGGGGGTAATCATATAATATGGGACTCTATAGCTACTAAGGTTCCCAATTTTAGAGTATATTTGAATTTCATTAATGATAAAGACGACATAGCCATCACAACCAGAAGCAGGTGCACTGTTGCAAATGAAACTTTAGCAAATAATCCAGCAGAATGGGCCCAAAACGCCATAAATTTACTCAACTCCATTCATACTACAGACCTTCATACTATTGGAGTTAAATACATGACTACATTGATTATCTAGGCTAGGAGGGTTATTTCTAAACATAAACTGTTAAAATCAGTCCAAACCAAGGCAACACAGATGGAGCAAAGTGTGCAAGAGTTCAAGGATTTGTTAAAAGAATTGTTTATCAAAGGACTTCCACCCTTTTGGGATGGTAAGGGAAAATCATATGATCAGAAAGAATACAATGCTCATCTAACTCAGTGCAGAATGTATCACTCCAAGTTCAAAACCCTGGAGGAAAATATGAAAGGAGATACATTAGTTGAGCATATGATTATAGACTTTGAAATTCTGAATTAGTTCAAATAAGTCAATCTTGGATTTCCAGTCATGTCATGTGCATCATGCATTAACCTAGAGATTTTGATAAAGGAAATGACAGATTATGATATCCCTTCTGACTTGTAATGGATGGAGATAGTGTGGTTGGGTAAGACAAAATGCATTTTTCTAGGGTCCAATAGATGATGTCCAGATGTCACTGAAGATAATAGATTGTGTGAAATACCAGATCAGAACAAGTGGCAAAGAACAAGACTGAAGCGCCATAGGAGTCATAATATGGATCAAGAAACATTCCTCTCTAATCATTGTAATTGGTTCCCAAACCGAAACATATTATTTTAATCATTGTAATCGGTTTCCAAACCGAAACGTCTTATTTTAATCATTGTTAATGGTTTCAAAACTGAAACGTTTCATTTTTATCATTGTAATCGGTTTCAAACTGAAGGAGATCAAATTGTATAAATATTATGATTTCCAAATGTATTAGTTGTCGGTAGAAGTGCAAGGGCACGATTTTAGCTATTTGGAACCTGATTGTAATTTTTTGAAGTTGAATAGAATACACATGCAAATGTCTTGAGTTTTCCATGAAAATATTCTAATGGTGGTGGTCTACGTTTTTTCTTCTCTCTTTGTATGTATTTCTTGTATTTCTAATTTCATTTTCATTTTCTTCTATTTAAATTGGATAGTTAAAGGCCCATAATTGATCCTGTGATGCACTCAGCTTAAGCAATTTAAACTGTGTTAATTTCTTCCTAACCAAGTCAGAATTCATTTATTTAATGATCTGATACAGTTATATGTTTTTACTTCCTTCTTACACTCTACAAATTACAATCTATAAATCATATTTATCACCTCATTTAGACTTTATCCTATGGAGAGTTCTACTGACCACTTAGTTCTTCCATTCATTTTTAGAAGTTCGACTCCATAGCCCTAATTGTCCCTCCCCTTCCTTTCTAGCAAAATTATAAAAAAACTTCAAAACAACAAAACCTAGCCAGTGATTTGTCAAAGAAAACTCATCTTTTAAAGACCAAGTTACAGGAGAGATCCATCTCTAAGGTGAGAAGGCTAGTAACCAAATATAAAGTGGTTTTTAGGTTACCTCTGTCATTTTTTATATCAACCGAACAAATTTAGAAAGTGCTAACAGGTAATAGCTTTTCCCCCAAACTTGTCTTGTCCTCGTAGGACTAAGACATCCTGTCATGTGGTACCTCGCATGATGACCCCTAAGAAACCCTCGGGGTTTCCTCATGGGACACTAGTAGTATGATCTGTGGGGGCCTAACAAACTAGGGTTTACTAAAATAACTTCTCTTTCCTATGAAACCCTGAAACTCTCACACTCCTTTCTTATCGCTACCTCATATTTCTCCATCGCTAACTTGACAAATAGATCACTAGTTCACTAGAATATGTTCAATATAATGAGTGAGTGAATGTTCTTGTGAATGAATCCTTGAGGTGTATTTATACTTTTTCTAGATAACCTCTCTCATTAAATTTAGGGCTTCTAGAGTTTTTTTGTTACAACCACTTTACCCTTTCATTAAATACTTGTAACTAACTAGGGGCTTCTTGACCATTCTTCGGGGATTCTAACTTCACAAGGTCATAACTCCTCAACCATGAGGAATTGTATGGTGTACCACCTATCACTAGAAATGACATGATGAGGAATATTCATCTATGAGTGTCTTAACTTCATTTATACTATCCTTCATGTCCATATTCCTCAATTAAATTTGGGTACCAAAATCACACCGTCGTGGATTCTTCAAGGGTTGACATCAATGGAAACAAATATTTCAACAATCTCCCCCTTTTGCATTGATAAAAATACTCATGTTCATGCACATTCTCCCCACGTGACCATCGTTCCCCCTATCTGCATTCCTCTATCATCTCTAATTATTCTCTCTCCTTGTCTTCATGCCTTTCTCTATCTCTCCCCCTTTGACATCAATGGAAAGGGTAATCCTCCTAGGGGATGCTCTCCCTATCTGCAAGCCTCTTCTTTCTCTTCATGGTGCTTCCTCATGTAAATCTTTGATGTATATGAAAAACATTCAAAATTTTCTTCACTTAGACTCTTCATGTCATATGCTTCTCTCCCCCTAGATTACTATGCTTGAAGTTGTGTGAATCATTGTGGTTCACAAACTACTCCAAGTTTCTATCACAGATACTCAAAAGTTTCCCTTGCAAGTATTTTGGTGAAGATATCAACAATATGATCTTTTTTCTTGACATACTCTAGCTTAATATTTTTTTTTTGTAGCTTGTTCCTATAGAAAGTGATACTTATAGGTTCGTCTTAGAATGTATCAATGGATTCTTGGAGATATTGATAGAATTAGTGTTGTCACAAAATATTGAAATGGACTCATCATAATGTACTTGTATATCCTACAAAGTTTACTTCATCCAAAGAACTTGATTACACCATGTGGTTATTGCAATGAATTTTTCTTCTACTGTGGAAAAATATATTGATGATTGTTTCTTGCTTAACCATGATATGAGACACTCACCTAAGTAGAAGGTTTATCCACTAGTACTTATTCTATCATCAATGCTACCTTCCCAATATGAATCTATGTAGGTGACCAAATATAGATCATTCCCTTTTGGATACCATAATCTAAAATCTTCTATTTCCTTGAGATATCTGAAAATTATATTTACTGCCATAACATGTGTTTCTTTTGGTCCTGCTTGAAATATCATACCATGTCCCACTACTTGCATCACATTTGGCCTTGATTCTATAAAATAGATTAAGATAATAATTATTGATCTGTAGAGTCTCTAATGTGCATTCTTAGAATCATCATCCTTACTTAACTTGCAACTAGTCTGCATAGGAGTACTCACCGATTTGCAATATTCCATTCCAAACTTCTTTAAAATTTCTATGATATACTTGGTCTGAGAGATGAAAATACCTTTATCATGTTGACATATCTGTAATCCCAAGAAGAAAGAAAAATCACCAAGAAAATAAATTTTGAACTCATTCTGCATGTCTATGGAAAACTTCTGACTCATCTTGTCATCATCACTTCTGAAGATGATCTCGTCTACATAAAATTCAATTATTAATGTACTGTCTCAATCCACTTTTATGTAGATATTGTTTTCTGTATTTCCTTTCTTGGATCCTTTCTGTTGTAGATACCTATCCAATCTTCAATACCATGTTCTGGGGGCCTACTTGAGTCCATACAATGTTTTCTTCATCCTGCAAACATAATCTTCACTTTTTGATAGTAGAAATTGTTCTGGTTGTTTGATGCAGTCCTATTCTTCCATTTCTCCATTAATAAATGTTGAATTAACATCCATATGATATATCTTGATTCTTTTGGAATATGCATAGGCTAATATCAATCTAATTGCTTCCATCCTAGAAATTGGTGCAAAGGTCTCTTCAAAATATATACCTTCGATCTGAGTATATCCCTTGCAAACTAACCTTGTTGTGTTTCTAGTTACAAGTCCATCCCCATTTAGTTTGTTTCAAAAACCCCACTTTATACCAATCACATTCTTGTTCTTCAGCCTTGGAACTAGTTCCCATGTGTCATTCTTTTCTATACGATCTAATTCTTTATCCATAGCCTTGATCTGGTGTTCATCTGTGTTGGCCTCTTCAAAACTTCTTGGTTCAACTGTAGATAACAATGTTAAGTGTTGTTGTTCTATTGAAAGTATTCTTCTTCTGGCATCAACTCCTGGATATTTATTCCCAATAATCTGTTCTAGTGGATGATTTTTCTGTACTCATCAACTAGGTGTCTTAAGAGGTATTTGTTGCTCACCTTCTTCCTTTTCTCATTTTGGATTCACTTCTTCATCTACTTCTTCTTCTACTTCTTCTTATTTTAGATATTCCTTGTCATCTTGTACTTTTGAATCTTTTCTTTCTTCATTTCCCTTCCGTACACCAGTCTCGTCAATCATTACATTGATTCTTACCACAATTTTGTTGAGTCTTGTATTTAAGCATTTGTATGCCTTGATTTTTCTTGAATACCCAACTAGTATGCATTTATCTACTCGGGAGTCAAATTTTCCAAGACTGCCATCTTCTCTTTTGATATATCATTTCCTTCCAAAAAATCTAAAATGATTCACATTCATCGGTCTTCCTTTCCATAATTCTTAGGGGGTATTATCACTCTTACTTCTGAGCATTTCTCTATTCATGATGTGAAATATTGTATGTACTTCTTGTTCCCAACATATGTCACTCAACCTAGAATCAGGGATGATTTTAGGGGCTAAATTTTGCTCATGGGATAATTTTCCAAGGTTTTTCCCAAAAAAAGATTTGCTATTCTAAAAATGATTCACCTAAATTATATAGGATAAAATCATTTTACCTTAATAATCGCTAAAATTTATACAAACTATATAAAATCCTTAAAAACTTGAATATTTTAACAAAAATACCGCCAAACATTTTATACTTAGCATATTAAGGATTAGTAAGATTCACCCAGGTTTATACATTTAAAAATAAATTTCCATCCTTAAAATCATCCCTTCTTGGATTCTTTCAACATGGTTATGCCCATTTCCTATATTTTTCTATTTTTTCTTTCGACAACTCCATTTTGTTGAGGTGTCCTAGCTGCTGAGAACTGCCTTTTTATTCCATGCTCACCGCAGAAGTCTATGAATTCTTTTGATGTGAATTATCATCCATTGTCTATTCTCAAACACTTGATTTTCAATTCAATCTCGGTTTCAACCATTTTTTTGTATATATTGAAGTGTACAAATTCCTCTGACTTCTTCCTAAGAAAGAAAATTGTAGTCATTATTGTGTAGTCATCAACTAGTAGCATGAAGTGTTGTTTTCCATTTAATACATTTGTTCTTGTAGGTCCACATAGGTGTTATGAACCAAATATCAATATAGCATTGTTGTTGGGAAATAATACCCTATGGACTAACAAGCTAGGGCTAAACTTGCATGCAGATCATGACCCTAAAGAAATCACTTTTAACCTATCACCCCAAAACTCAACCCCTTTTTCACACACTAGCATGGAAAAGACCCACTAACCTTTTTACTGATGTTTGGTGTAGATCCTCCGTTGCGCTTTGTCCGCTTGCTTACGCTGCTCCTTCCAAAGACAATCCTGCAACCAAGACAAAACACTACACATGCATGCTATTTTTCTACTTGAGGGTTAGAGATTAAGCATAAATCAAATAAAACATATATAACTCGTGCATTGGGACGGGAAAAGTATTCTTTATTAATCTCAAGATGAATCAACTTACAATAATGATAGAGACCGACCACCATTCCTCGATCCTGATCCTGGGCTCCTCCTCTTCTTTGTCCTCCAACTTCTTTGCTTGAATTCTCCTTATGCTTTAGGAAAGGCTAAAGGGTTGGGACAAACGGATTCGGCAAGTGGGCAGAGTTTCTTTGCTATAATTTTCCTCTTTCAAATAGTACCCCTACCCCTTATTTTATAGGCTAGAAGGAGATAGGGTTTTGGACGAACTCTCGGCCATGCATGGCTGGGAGTTTCAGTTAATTGACCCATAGCTTTTTGTCCCGTCGACAACTTTCCTGTTTTTGTGCTTTGTTTAGGTAAACGTGGGCTACAATAGGCCTGCCAGCGTTCAAACTCGTGCTGTAAGAGGCCTACCAGCGTTCCAACGCGTGCAGTAGTGGGTTAGGGCGCGTGCCACTTGTTTTAAGAGGATTTTCAAGAGTTTTTTCAGTATGGATTTGGCAAGGAAGGGATATGAGTTGGCCTGATGCTTGGTAAGCATGTGAGGTGCAATTTAGGGTTATAACAGATGCCCCCTAATGTGTGAGGTCAGAAGAGAATTTGATGGCCGAAATACATTACCAATTCTTTACCAATCTGTACTGATATGCTGAATGAGTGAGCCTAAGAATCAGCTTTGAATACCATTGAGCCGGGGAATCGAGAATCGAGGAGGTAATAAATGCTGAATGAGTGAGCCCAGGAATCAGGAATCAGGAGGTGTCGTCTGCAAAAAATATCAAATGTCTCACCGAGGCAGGCATACCCATGCTCGGGATAAAATAGAACCATGGCTACCAATCAAATACACTGTAGATCCATGTCCAACAACTATTAAGAGTAGCTGCGAACAATACACAGCGGAGCTACATCTCGAAATCAAAAAGATATACATATAAAGTATCCATCTCCCAGAAACTGATTCGGCCTGACGGCTGTACTTCAGAGCTCGAGCAACAACTTCAAAATATTCTAAAACTCGGGTAAGAGAATAATATGAGTGTACGACTGCACTACCCAGAGGTCTTCGACGGCTCATCGTTTATGGACTTGATAATCTTAATGATCGGACTGAAGGCTTCAGTGATTTCGAACAAAGACTTGATTGAACGTTCATGATGGTCGGGTATGCAGACAAGAGACATTTTGCAGAGGGGTCGACTCAGGTTTGGTGACAAACTTCCCTTGGACAATAGCACAACAAGTGATAAGACTCAGGCAACATATCTGTTAATCATAAGTCTATGAAGCAGGAGGCAACGCAAACTCTCCATATGTTTGGAAGAGTAACCAAATGGTGGAGGACACAACTCAATATAGCGAGCAAAGCTTCCTAAGTTCGTACTACATCCCATAGTCCGATGAATCAAATGGACAGATGTGCTTTATCCAAGGGCGACTCATAATGATGCCAATAAAGAAAATACCTTTCCCATCCTCTTTTTGGGGTATATTTGATTTTTTTTGTTCTTTTTGTTGATTAAAAAAAATAAAAATAAAGGAATATTACGTTACAATGGAGGAATGAGTATAGAAAACATACAAGCTCAAGGCACAAGGACAAGACTGATGTTCTAAGGAAATGATACTCGGGAAAAATCCTCCAGTGGCCAAAGGTGTTAAGACGCAAAGGCAAACTGTTACTAGGCTGAAGGGTAAATGATGCAAATGCGGTTGATAGAACACACAATGGTAACGTCCTTCGATGTAAGTTTAACGAGCCCAAAGAAGGGAAGATCGGTGGTTTTTCATATTTAGAGAGTCTGAAAAAGCATAAAAGGAAACTCCATTGTGGTACCTTTTTCAACAATAGTCTAGTCGGTTCGAAAAAGGGGTAAACTAGCACCGATTAGACGTCAATTCAAAACCATTTTAACGAGTGTGAACAGAACAAGATCACTCGGCTATTTTTTCAATTTTAAGGAGTCTGAAAAAAGATTAACTATGGAATCCATTAGGAATGTTCTTCTGGACCATTTTAACGAGTGTGAAAGAATAAGGTCGCTCGAAAATCTTTTCAATTTTAGGGAGTCTGAAAAGAGCTTAACTATGGACTCCGGGGGGGTTTCTTTTTCGTAAATTTAGTCCCTCAGGCCCGAAAAAAGAATAAAATCTTACATGAGGATACTCTTCTAAAGAAATGGAGTTCAATAGAGTATTCCTTTGTTCGTACAGTTGACCATCCGGACCGAAAAAGGGGTAAACTACCGTCGGACAGACGTGACTTCAAATGTTAGTTTAACGAGCGTGAAAGATCACAATATCGCTCGACAATATTTTCATGTTTAGAGGGTCTGAAAAGGGCTTAAAAGGAGACCCATTATGTTTTGGGAGTCCAGAGGGTAAGACAAAGAGTGAAAAAGACCCATGCGAATGAGGCTCAAACTCTTATTCAGGAAAGACTACACGGACTCCCGAGCCTACAGTGTTATTAGAAACGGCATGGACACCATAATGCAACCAGGAACTACCTAGGGCATCCATGTTTTGGCAAGCTCTACCACCAAGTTGCGACACTTATAGAGAAGATATGATGGTTCCATGTCACAACCAGATGGGATCGATCCTATATCGTAAAAACAAAAGGCAACGAGATGTAATAGTTGGGATGAAATCCTACCCTATATGCTCAAGTTGATTTTTGAATTTTTTTTTATGGACCGTCAATATATATATATATATTTTTTGAAACTCAATGAAAATTGTCCCAATACCTCATCAAATCCCTCCCAGATAACTCCTGAACCACTCAAAATGGTTTTTGGTATAAAGAAACTGATAAAGGGGCCCAAAAAAGTGACAAAAAGAGGCCAAAAAGTCTATAAATAGAAGATGGCAGCTCATTATCACCATTGCTGATTTGGAAATTGACTCTGGAGCCAAAAGACCCTCTTTGCCAAAGATCGTGATTCCGGGAGCTTCAGTGGATGAAACGGACTTCTGCTTGGACCAAGTAAGTACAAACTCCCTTATCTTGCAATTCAATACTTCATTTATTACTTTTAAGTGTGTTATGGAGGGGGTCGTCGACCTCAAAGAGGTTGGCCCTAGGCAAACGCGGGTTGTCTAGGGACAGCCCGCAGGTACCCACGGGTGGGGAAAATCCTGCCTGCGGGTACCCACGACTGTCGCCTCTACAGGCTGCGGGTACCCCCCGCGTGATGGAAAATTTGGTTTAAACAAGTAATGATCCCCTCCTTTTTGCTTTATGGTGTTGGCAGGATGTATGTTCAGTGGAGAGAGAGGGAGCATGAGGCCGCCAATGAGTTAGTGGCCACAGATCCGAACGTTATGGTCGTACTGACGCAGTGTGGATTAGTGAAATTATTTTTGTGTTCGTTTATGCATGTGCAACCAAGGCTGCTGAATGCCCTGGTTGACTATTGGCACCCTGATGCAGAGGCTTTCATGATAGAGGGGCAATCCTTGGTGCCCACCACTGAGGATATCTATTTTTTGACTGACCTCTTGAGGAGAGGGGAACCAGTCAACTTTCAGACTTTTCCTGTGGGGCCGAGCAAAGTCTCAGAGTTGATAGAGGAGTATTGTGAGGCTGGTACCGATCAGAGATATTCCTCGGTACCTATGAGTAGGATAACCAGCCTTGCCCTTCAGACTATTTTATCGCTCATTGGGCGGATTACCGGCTCCGCAACCATGCATCAGGCTCCGCACGCACAGATGAACTGTGCAATCCAGTGCATGAATGCACAAATTTTTGACTGGAGTACCACACTACTAGCGAGCATGACAGGACAGTTGACAGCTTGCAGACAACGGACATATAGGAACTTCGGGTTTGGGACCATCCTGTGTTCATTTTTCTTTGAGAGAGTTCCATGTTTTAGTCCTCGGATGAAAGTACGAGGACATATGGCTATGTTCCCAGCTGTATGCATATGGGCAGCGTTGTTGCCGCGACAGGGTGGCGGAAGGACCACAGAGGCCTTCAACGACGACTTTTTTGCTTGGCTGTCACGGCAGATCCCGACTATTGAGGACTACCCATACGCGGGGATTGACTTCTCCAAAGATCCAGTGATACCAGTGCCTCCTGGTGAGGAGCGAGGGGAGATGGGTAAGTCTCCACCTATAGTTTTTTTGTTTGCATATGTAATTTTTTTATGTCTTTTTCGATATATATATCATGTTTTTTATATACCAGAGTTTTTTGATGGGTGAACGTTCATTGCATGCATATGTGGGACCTGTGCGACCTGCTGACTATGCATGGAACAGGCGTCTCCCATGGCCAGAAGCCACAGATGCCGCCGCTGGAGGAGCAGCAGTAGCTGGGAACCTCCTAGCAGGAGAGGCCGAGAGAGTCCTGAGGCAGATTGAGTGGAACTTTACTGCGCTCACTCGCACAGTTCCCATGGCAGAGATAGAGGACTTGCCACCCTCTATGCAGCCTCATGTCGTGGGGGCACCTTGGATATGGGTCCGATTGTTTAGGTGTTTAGCCCAGGCTGTACATGATTATAACAGGGCCCATAGGCCTTGAACAGACTTTAGACTTTTATGTGCCATGAGCACTGATATGTATATATTTTTTGAGGGCACAAGCGCCAGTGACTTGTTATTGTTCCCCCTTTTTGAGGTGCTTGCGCCCATCTATGTACTCTAAGGATTTTATGATGTTTATATATGGTTTTTATTTCTTTTTTGTGTCTTATGGATTATGTGAACAACAATGTATTTACATGTGTATGATTATGATCTTTTTATATGTGGGCGAGATGCCAATCTAAAATGTGATTAGCTAGAGTATCCGTGATTTGATTTAGACTCCTAGGAACATGAAAATATGTAATATAATCAAAGTGGCATTCCAAGAGACGTACCCTAAGGAATTGTCGGTGTAAAGTTGGGTCGTGAACCCGGTATATTCTGTTTATATGCGACACAACCAGTTGAGCGTCTAGATAGACCCGGAGATGAGAGATACCCAATGAAAAAGCATCACGAAGCAACTCAATAACTGCACTATACTCAACAACATTGTTTGTGGTGTCACCTAAGCATATACCCCCGGAGGATAACAACTGACCTTGTGGTGTAAAGATCACCCAAGCTGCGGAGGCAAGCCTCCGCGTGTGTCGACTAGCACCATCTGCATACCCAACGAACACCTCGGATTCACTTGACATCTACCATATTGACGAAAGATAACATCAATGACACGTCCATAACACTTTTTAAAAGAAATGAAAAAAAGTAATAGTACAAAGACTATACATATGTTACAAAAAGCTACCCACATTGACCGTTCTATGAGTAATACTTCTTGAGGTAGAGCCCATTTCTAGGCTCCACCAAAGCATTCCCTTCAAAATTGACCAAACGATAAGCGCCCTTTTTTAAAACCTCCTTAATAATGAAGGGTTCGAACCACATGGGTTTAAACTTTCCTGCCCCCAGGGGGTCCTTATCTTGGTCATAAACCAGGACAAGGTCACCCTCAGAAAAAACCCGAGGACTAACGGACCTATCATATTGACACTTGACCTTATGTTTATGAGCCTCATTGGTCAGGGCTGCATCGCGACACTATTCATCAAGTTGCTCTAGGTGTACTAACCGTTCTTCAAGCGAAGAAGTGTCTGGCAATAACTGTACTACCAATTTCAGAGATGGAATTTGACATTCGATGGGCAAGACTGCCTCCAGCCCGTAAATGAGTTGGAAAGGTGAGAAACCGGTTCCAGTCTTCACTGAGGTTCGGTAAGCCCATAATGCTAAGTATAACATCAAATGCCAATTTGACTTGGCTGAGTTGATAGTTCGTTGTAGAATTGTCTTAAGAGTTTTGTTTACAGCTTCCACCTGCCCATTGGATTTGGGATAGTAAGATGGGGAATGTTCTTGCTGTAACCCAAGCTTTGATGTTAATTCGGACATCATTTGGTTCTAAAAGTGACTGCCATGGTCAGTGAAAATATCTCTCGAGACGCCGAACCGTGCTATAATCTGGTTAAATAAGAAGAGAGCTACAGTCTCTCCATCATCTTTGAATGTCAGCATAGCTTCAACCCACTTAGTGAAGTAGTCGATAGCTACAATGATATAGTGGTGCCCCCTTGCTGATGGGGGGTTGCATGTAGTGTAATCAATCCCCCACTTAGTGAAGGGACCGACTGTGATGACAGGAAACATGGGAGTTGGATGTGCCCTCATCTTCCGTGACAAGACTTGGCACGGATGGTACTTCTTGACTGACTCGACACAATCTTTGATAAGTGTGGGCCAAAAGTAACCTGCGCGTAAAATATTTTGGGTTGTTGCCAACCTAGATAAGTGACCGCCACAAGATCCTGTATGAAAATCGTTGAGCACTATGACAGCCTCCTCATGAGTGAGACATCGATGCAAGATGCAATCTACACCTCTCCGATACAGCGTATCATTGAGTATGATATAGTTCTTGGCCTGATGGCGTATCCGTCGATGCTCATCACGAGAAGAAGAGGTGCGGCACTTCAAAGTCTGGAGATAGATTAGTATATCTCCGTACTTGGGGTCTGACGATTTAATCAAAAACATATCCTCCCAGATAGGCGATTCCTCAGGCACAACGTCACCTAACTCAACTGGAAGCTCCAAGATAAGTTCTGCGAAGACCAATGACTTTTTGGGCTTGGCTGAAACGAAGTCTAAGTCAAATTCTTGGAGGATTACCATCCATATACTAATGTTTCCGCCGATAACTCGTCGTGTCAACATGTACTAGAATGGATTCACGATGGCAACGACGGTGGTCTTGTGAAACAGAACATAGTGACGGAACCATTGAACAGCATGAACTGCTGCCAACACAAGTTTTTCGAGATGGGTATAATTAAGTTCTAGTCCTATGAGGCCTCGACTCAGGGAATAGATCACGTATTCAGAAAACGAATCATCCTCTTGAACTAAAACCATGCCTATTGTTGACTCTGTGGCAGCCAAATATAATAAGAAGTCTTTGTTATAATTTGGTGGTCATAGCAGAGGTGCGGAAGTAAGGGCATGTTTTAATGCGTCGAAAGAGCATTGAGCGGATTCATCCCAGAAAAAGGTAACATATTTCTTCAGTAAACGCATAAAGCCCTTGGTGATTTTGGCATAGTTGGCGATGAAGCATCGTAAGAAGTTCGCCTTGCCTTGAAGACTTTGAAGTTGTAAGATTGTGCCTAGGGGGGGAAACTGGACTATTGCCTCCACCTTAAGAGGATCGACCATGATCCATGTTGTTGAAATGATGAAACCTAACAATCGTCCTGACGTGACGCAAAAGCTGCACTTGTTGGGATTCAAGCGAATCTTGAAGTAGCGACAGCATTCGAAGATTAGTCGGAGGTGCATAGGATAATCCTTTCGCTTGCGAGAGCATGATGCTAAACCATCTAGATAGGCCTCGACTATATGTTTGAGGTCGTGAAACGCAAAATACATGGCCCGCTGGAAGGTGTCTCCAACATTCTTGAGACCAAAAGGCATCTTACGATAGGCGAATGTACCCCATAGACAAATGAATGTCGTTTTATGTTGGTCCTCAGGTTTGATTTGGATTTGATTATATCCTGAAATACCATCCATGAATGAAAAGGATTCACAACCAGAGCATTCATCAATGATCTGATCGATGAATGGGGTTGGATAATTATCTTTTGGACATGCCTTATTCAAATCATGGAAATCAGTACATACATGAATCATGCCTTGTTTTTTATCGACCGGCACAGGGTTTGACACCCATTGAGTCAAATGAATTGGGTAAATGAACCCTGCCTTGAGAAATTTCTCAACCTCAGTTTTGATGGCTACTGCTTTCATAGAATTAACTAGACGAAGTTTTTGTCGAACAGGCTTAACATCAGGATACGTTGTGATTTCATGTTCAACTATTTTCGGATCGATGCCTGGAATTTCCTCATAAGACCAGGCAAAAACGTCGCAGAATTCTTTGAAAAGATCTGTGTAAATATGAAGCTCTTCGGGGGAGCAATCCACTCCGACGAAGACATTCTCCACGATGCCAGGGTTTCGGGAGGTGTTGATAGGTATAGTGGTAGCGATAGTCGCCATATTTCCCTCAGCATAAATTTCCTGTGTAGTTAAGAGGTTAATGGGACATGGCTGATCTCTCGTCATGGTGATAGTGAATTCTCCGGCCTCAATTCGGCTTAACTCTGGGAGGAAATATGATCTGTGATGAAGATATTCCCAAGGTTTGTCTTGACTATTCATTGCTTCGATTACAGCTTCATCATAAGGCAAGACTAAGTCTAACAAATTGGTGGTAGCAAGAGAACCCTGAGCCTAGATAGGCTCAAGAAGTGGATCCAACTCTTGTGCGGGAGTTGTATCAAGAGTAGCTGAAGTTTGTTGGACTAAAGAGTACGCTACTTCAGTGACCGACAAGGACATGGACATGCCAACGTGCCCTATCTCATCCATTGTGGCTGATGGGGAAGGAAGAATCCACGGATCCTTAAAGTAAGTCGTGCGGAACGACGAGACGTGAAAAATCTCAACCTTGTGGTGAGTCGATATAAAATTGACATCGCCATGAGGAGGTGGGTAATCGAAAGTACCCATCAAAGATGGGCACAAGCCAACTCCTACGTTAACGACACCAGCTTGAGGATTATCAATCATGGGAACCGTGGATGCCCCCAAAGCTGGGTCAGGTCTAGAGAAGGACAATTGATTGATGGTCACTATCCGACCCTCGTGTGGAAACAACAAGACTCAAAAAACTGTAGCAACCACCGCTTGCATAGGATAAGTCCAACTATGACCTAACAAGAGATTGTAGTCGAGGGGCGCATCGACTACCTCTACTTCGACGCACACGGTCTTCCCTCCTAACTGCACAGGGAAAGAAGGAATGATGCCATGTGGTCGGAATGAACAACCATCGAACGTCGTAAGGAGAGTAGGTGAAGGAGATAACTCGGGCTGACCAATGGCTTTCCAGCATGCTAACGACATAACGCAAGTCGAAGCGCCCTCGTCGACTATCGTGCGGAAGATATTTCGTGTAAAAGTTTTCGTGGGATGAGCCACTACTATCGGAAACGCGACGTGGTAAGGCAGATGAGGCTTCAAGTCAGTCGTATCTAACATGATGGTACCCGGGTTACAAATATCAGTAGAGCCTAAAGAAGTCAATAAGGCTTTCCTCTGAGTAGGGCAACTTTGGAGGACTTCCAAAGTGGACATAGCACAAGGGGTTTGAGATAAATCTTCCACCACAGAGTAATTCTGGGCGGCCCTTGCGTTTGGATTGTGAGAAGCTTTCTTAAATGCACCCTTTGGAATGCGTGTCATCATTTCTCCCAACGTCTACTCAATCTGTAGAGGAAGAGATGGGATGTCGGCTTCTTTACCCTTTTCAGAGGTGCTTGGTTTACTATAGTCATGCACTCTAGTCATTATTAAAGCATCACCCCTAACCATATATACATTCGCGGATGAGGAGTTGTTTGGAGGAGGGCAGGTTTCTTGGTTGCCCCCCTCGGCACTTGTAGAGGCTTGAGTTAAATGTTGCCCATGCTGAAAGGGATTAGTCAACACGGCTTGTTGTTGCTGTGTGACAAAATTTTGGGCCTCCGCAAGTCAAGGACATAGATGGGTCGGGTGGTCTTCCACACACAAGTTGCACGGATACCTCACCTTTCGCTTTTCTGTGGTTCCCTCGCCAACATTATCAGTGGGTTTCTTATCCCCCTTACCCTTCTTGCATTGTTTTTTCTTCCCTTCAGGCTGTTGGGGGGCCTTTGGGTTAGTCGTCTGCATGGAGTGTACTTCCGATGTTTGAATAGGAGGAGCAGCCAAAGCAGTAGTCTGGCTGGCCACTGAGTGTTGTATGGATAACTGTTGCAATTGTTTTGTCAATTGCTCAGCGGGCTTGGTTTGGGCTGAACCAACAATACCATCGGCATGTGGTCCGACTCTCTGTCTAGTTTTATCCAGAATTGATCATGGTGCATCTGGAAGGATGTTATATAATAAACCAGACTGAGAATAGATAAGCTCAAACTGTTGAGCCCTCATGATGGCATATTCCTCGGAGAAAACCCCAGAAGTTGCGACGTATTTGGATAATTGGGGGACTAAAGACTTAAGGAACCACTCAAGCAAGAATGCTAGTGGAACTGGCACTTTGATTAGACTCTTTTGACGTCGCCACTCTTGGATATGGTCAGAGATATGGTCCATTGTCATTTGTTCGAAATTAGTAAGAAGCTATGTGCCCGCGTCGTATCTCACAGGTAATTGGAAATGGTTAAGGAAGGCCATATCCAGTTCGCCAAAAGAAGAATATCGTGAGCGATCAAGTTCGATGTACCATTTCGCGGCACTCCCTATAAGAGTGCGTTGGAACAATCACAATTGGACAGAGTCATCTTTCAGTGAGTTAGATGAACACCAAAGGTGGAAAGTAGTCACGTGATCACCTGGATCTTCGTTAGGCTTGGCCTCAAACTTTGGAATGTCCGAAGGAAACTTCGTTGGCATAGGAGGCCAATGTGGATCGTGACAGATAGGATCATTTAACAACCGTGTCAAATCTGGCAAGTGTAATGTCGCCAATAATGGTAGTTTGGGTTGTTGCTGATAGCCTAGGAAAAAGGGTCCTGGAGTTTGACTGGCACCAGGTTGCCAGGAAAAGTTTGGCTGCTGGCCCGAATTCTGGTAGAAACCATGGCCCTGACCAGCGTAAGGGTTTTGCATCTGTGGAGACATCATTGGGTGATTCCCCATAAAGGACATAGGATGTTGGGCATTCATCGTGTTTGATGGACTTTGGGAAGGATTACTCCATGTCGGTCCTGATGGGAGAGGCATAGAAGTCTGTCTAGGGTTCCATTGACTATGGAAATAATTACCCCAGAATGACATTCCAGATGAGGCAACGGATCCTTGTCCTGAGTTCCAAGGTCCTGGTATATGTTCCCCCGGTGCAGGAATAGTACCCTGCGCCGGAGTAGACTGTCCAAAAATGGGAGTGCCCCCAGATGGGAAAGAAGTGGATGCGAAAGTGTTGTTACCAAACGTTCTGTTCCAAACAAACGGTGATGAACCTACCGGCTAAGTTTGCGCAGGCGTTCCTTGACTCCCGGCTCCAAAGAAACTTGTGTGTGAAGGCTGCCCGATGGACTACTGATGCAGACCACCAAGCGAAGGGGACGAAGGAGAGATATGACCTCCAGCGTAAGGAAATGCATTAAAAGGGACAGGAATGCCCACAAGTTGACCTTGCATATAAGCGTTAGAGCGCCCTGCCCCCAGACCCAAAGTCTGAAAAGTGGAGTGAGTGAGTGCAGGACTTGTACTTGAACTAGGCATACCATATGAAAATGGAGGGCCTATCACACTAGGTGTGAAGGGAGGTGTGGTCGCCGCAATAGATGGGGGCGGGCCACTGTGCGACGTAGTTGCGGCTGAGACAGTAGTGGCTTGAACCGTCAACAACAAGTTAGGAGATGCTTCTCCTGTGGTGACAACGGTGATGGGAATGGAAGAATTCCCAGAGGAAGTAACAATGTTTTTTGCCATAGCTGTGTGAGGCACTGAGAGGCTTTCGTAAAATTGAATTGGCACAATCACTTGCGGCCAAGTATCAGTGGTTGGGGTTTCAAACGGACCAAGATTGGCGATCGATTCCTCCGGGAGTTGTTCGGGCTCAATGGTTTGAAACCCGGTTTCTTCGAAAGACCCTTTTTGGTCTAGCTTCCGCCTCAATGGTGGCGGGGGTGGCTCCAATATAACCAGCAGCAGGCCCAGAAGCCTTCGTGACCGACGGAGCCCTAAATCCTCCACTGTGTGAGAAGATACATGACACGCTAAGGTATTCTACACGTTCAAATAGTAACACACACTAAAAAGAAGCCCCTAAGAGATAAATCAAGCAAACACTAAACTAGTTGGAAGAACAGTTACAACAACCAACACTAGAGAAACTTACCGGTGCAAGTGCAACTCGAAAACGG